>JAWPHD010021815.1:0-27057 GCA_037043455.1 Cyrtodaria siliqua
TTACACATATATATTCAGTTTTTTCAGTTCTTACGCATACATATTCAGTTCTTACGCATATATATTCAGTTCTTACGCATATATATTCAGTTCTTAAGCATATATATTCAGTTCTTACACATATATGTTTAGTTCTTACGCATATATGTTCAGTTCTTACGCATATATATTTAGTTTTACGAATATATATTCAGTTCTTACACATATATATTCAGTTCTTACACATATATATTCAGTTCTTACACATATATACCGTTCTTACACATATATATTCCGTTCTTACACATATATATTCCGTTCTTACACATATATATTCCGTTCTTACACATATATATTCCGTTCTTACACATATATATTCCGTTCTTACGCATATATATTCCGTTCTTACACATATATATTCCGTTCTTACGCATATATATTCCGTTCTTACGCATATATACTCCGTTCTTACACATATATATTCCGTTCTTACACATATATATTCCGTGCTTACGCATATATATTCAGTTCTTACGCATATATATTCAATTCTTAAGCATATATATTCAGTTCTTACGCATACATATTCAGTTCTTACGCATATATATTCAGTTCTTACGCATATATATTCAGTTCTTACACATATATATTCCGTTCTTACACATATATATTCCGTTCTTACACATATATATTCCGTTCTTACACATATATATTCCGTTCTTACACATATATATTCCGTTCTTACGCATATATATTCCGTTCTTACACATATATATTCCGTTCTTACGCATATATATTCCGTTCTTACGCATATATACTCCATTCTTACACATATATATTCCGTTCTTACACATATATATTCCGTGCTTACGCATATATATTCAGTTCTTACGCATATATATTCAGTTCTTAAGCATATATATTGAGTTCTTACGCATACATATTCAGTTATTACGCATATATATTCAGTTCTTACGCATATATATTCAGTTCTTACACATATATATTCAGTTCTTACACATATATATTCAGTCCTTACGCATATATATTCAGTTGTTACACATATATTTAGTTCTTAAGCATATATGTTCAGTTCTTACGCATATATATTCAGTTCTTACGCATACATATTCAGTCCTTACACATATATATTCAGTCCTTACACATATATATTCAGTTCTTACACATAAATATACAGTTCTTACACATAAATATTCAGTTCTTACACATACATATTCAGTTCTTACACATAAATATTCAGTTCTTACACAAATATATTTAGTTCTTACGCATATATATTCCGTTTTTACACATATATGAGCCGAAACACGCGAAAACGACCCTTCAGACAAAATTTTGACATTTTTATTTTTTGATGTTTATGAAACACGTTCATTTACTCTTTGAACATCTGTTTATATTATGTTGATATCTTAATTAAAAATGATTTTATCTCAATTTGCAAATTAAAGATTGTATTAACCATTAATTTCGACGTTGACGTCGGCGTCTTGGACGACGTCGTTGATTAAATAACAACCAAAAACAAAAGTAAATGCCTTTTTTTATAGCATCAACTATTTATATTAAGAAAACATATTCCCTATGATATAATAATTAGGTAAAACACGGAAGTGACGAGAAATGATTAGTAATTAATTGATTACCGGCCGACGTCATAAATTGTTACTTTATGACGTTGTCGTTTAGACGTCCGAAGGGACGTTTTCGTGTGTTGTAGCTCATATATATTCCGTACATACACATATATATTCCATTCTTACACATATATATTCCGTTCTTACACGTATATATTCCGTTGTTACACATATATATTCTGTTCTTACACATATATACTCCGTTCTTACACATATATACCGTTCTTACGCATATATACACATATATATTCCGTTCTTACACATATATATTATTTTCTTACACATGTATATTCCGTTCTTACACATATACATTCCGTTCTTACACATATATATTCCGTTCTTACGCATATATATTCAGTTCCTACGCATATATATTCAGTTCTTACGCATATATGTTTAGTTCTTAAGCATATATATTCAGTTCTTACGCATATATGTTCAGTTCTTACGCATGCATATTCAGTTCTTACACATAGATATTCAGTTCTTACACATATATATTCCGTTCGTACACATATATATTCCGTTCTTACACATATATATTCCGTTCTTACACATATATATTACGTTCTTGCGCATATATATTCCGTTCTTACGCATATATATTCAGTTCTTGCGCATATATATTCAGTTCTTACGCATATATATTCAGTTCTACGCATATATATTCAGTTCTTACGCATATATATTCAGTTCTTACGTCTATATATTCAGTTCTTACGCATATATATTCAGTTCTTACACATATATATTCTGTTCTTACACATATATATTCAGTTCTTACACATATATATTCAGTTATTACACAAATATTCAGTTCTTACACATATATATTCAGTTCTTACACATATATATTCAGTTCTTACACATATATATTCAGTTATTACACATAAATATTCAGTTCTTACACATATATATTCAGTTCTTACACATATATATTCCGTTTTTACACATATATATTCCGTTCTTACACATATATATTCCGTTCTTACACATATATATTCCGTTCTTACACATATATATTCCGTTCTTACACATATATATTAAGTTCTTACACATATATATTCCGTTCTTACACATATATTCCGTTCTTACGCATATATACACATATATATTCCGTTCTTACACATATATATTATGTTCTTACACATATATATTCCGTCCTTACACATATATATTCCGTTTTTTCACATATATATTCCGTTCTTACGCATATATATTCCTTTCTTACGCATATATATTCAGTTCTTACGCATATATGTTCAGTTCTTACGCATATATATTCAGTTCTTACACATATACCTTCCGTTCTTACACATATATATTCCTTTCTTACATATATATATTCCGTTCTTACGCATATATATTCCGTTCTTACGCATATATATTCAGTTCTTACGCATATATATTCAGTTTTTACGCATATATGTTCAGTTCTTACGCATATATATTCAGTTCTTACGCATATATATTCAGTTGTTACACATATTTTTAGTTCTTACGCATATATGTTCAGTTCTTACGCATGTATATTCAGTTCTTACGCATATATATTCAGTCCTTACACATATATATTCAGTCCTTACACATATATATTCAGTTCTTACACATAAATATTCAGTTCTTACACATAAATATTCAGTTCTTACACATACCTATTCAGTTCTTACACATAAATATTCAGTTCTTACACAATTATATTCAGTTCTTACGCATATATATTCCGTTTTTACACATATATGAGCCGAAACACGCGAAAACGACCCTTCAGACAAAATTTTGACATTTTTATTTTTTGATGTTTATGAAACACGTTCATTTTCTCTTTGAACATCTGTTTATATTATGTTGATATCTTAATTAAAAATGATTTTATCTCAATTTGCAAATTAAAGATTGTATTAGCCATTAATTTCGACGTTGACGTCGGCGTCTTGGACGTCGTCGTTGATTAAATAACAACCAAAAACATAAGTAAATACCGTTTTCTATAGCATCAACTATTTATATTAAGAAAACATATTCCCTATGATATAATAATTAGGTAAAACACGGAAGTGACGAGAAATGATTAGTAATTAATTGATTACCGGCCGACGTCATAAATTCTTACTTTATGACGTTGTCGTTTAGACGTCCGAAGGGACGTTTTCGTGTGTTGTGGCTCATATATATTCCGTACATACACATATATATTCCATTCTTACACATATATATTCCGTTCTTACACGTATATATTCCGTTCTTACACATATATATTCCGTTCTTACACATATATATTCCGTTCTTACACATATATTCCGTTCTTACGCATATATACACATATATATTCCGTTCTTACACATATATATTATGTTCTTACACATATATATTCCGTTCTTACACATATACATTCCGTTCTTACACATATATATTCCGTTCTTACACATCTATATTCCGTTCTTACACATATATATTCCGTACTTACACATATATATTCCGTTCTTACGCATATATATTCCGTTCTTACACATATATATTCCGTTCTTACACATATATTCCGTTCTTACGCATATATACACATATATATTCCGTTCTTACACATATATATTATGTTCTTACACATGTATATTCCGTTCTTACACATATACATTCCGTTCTTACACATATATATTCCGTTCTTACACATCTATATTCCGTTCTTACACATATATATTCCGTACTTACACATATATATTCCGTTCTTACGCATATATATTCCGTTCTTACGCATATATATTCCGTTCTTACGCATATATATTCAGTTCCTACGCATATATATTCAGTTCTTACGCATATATGTTTAGTTCTTACGCATATATATTCAGTTCTTACGCATATATGTTCAGTTCTTACGCATGCATATTCAGTTCTTACACATAGATATTCAGTTCTTACACATATATATTCCGTTCGTACACATATATATTCCGTTCTTACACATATATATTCCGTTCTTACACATATATATTAAGTTCTTACGCATATATATTCAGTTCTTACGCATATATATTCAGTTCTTGCGCATATATATTCAGTTCTTACGCATATATATTCAGTTCTACGCATATATATTCAGTTCTTACGCATATATATACAGTTCTTACGTCTATATATTCAGTTCTTACGCATATATATTCAGTTCTTACACATATATATTCAGTTCTTACACATATATATTCAGTTCTTACACATATATATTCAGTTATTACACATAAATAATCAGTTCTTACACATATATATTCAGTTCTTACACATATATATTCCGTTTTTACACATATATATTCCATTCTTACACATATATATTCCGTTCTTACACATATATATTAAGTTCTTACACATATATATTCCGTTCTTACACATATATTCCGTTCTTACGCATATATACACATATATATTCCGTTCTTACACATATATATTATGTTCTTTCTTACACATATATATTCCGTTCTTACACATATATATTCCGTTTTTTCACATATATATTCCGTTCTTACGCATATATATTCCGTTCTTACGCATATATATTCCGTTCTTACGCATATATATTCCGTTCTTACGCATATATATTCCATTGTTACGCAAATATTTTCAATTCTTACTCATATATGTTCAGTTCTTACGCATATATGTTCAGTTCTTACGCATATATGTTCAGTTCTTACGCAAATATATTCAGTTCTAATGCATATATATTCCGTTCTTACACATACATATTCCGTTCTTACACGTATATATTCCGTTCTTACACGTATATATTCCGTTCTTACACATATATATTCCGTTCTTTTACATATATATTCCGTTCTTACACCTATATATTCCGTTCCTACACGTATATATTCCGTTCTTACACATATATATTCCGTTCTTACGCATATATATTCCGTTCTTACGCATATATATTCCGTTCTTACACATATATATTCAGTTCTTACACATATATATTCAGTTCTTACACATATATATTCAGTTCTTACACATATATATTCCGTTCTTACACATATATATTCCATTCTTACGCATATATATTTAGATCTAACGCATATATATTCCGTTCCTACACATATATACACATATATATTCCGTTCTTACACATATATATTCCGTTCTTACACATATATATTTCGTGCTTACGCATATATATTCAGTTCTTACGCATATTTATTCAGTTCTTAAGCATATATATTCAGTTCTTACGCATACATATTCAGTTCTTACGCATATATATTCAGTTCTTACGCATATAAATTCAGTTCTTACACATATATATTCAGTTCTTACACATATATATTCCGTTGTTACGCATATATATTCAGTTCTTACGCATATATATTCAGTTCTTACGCATATATGTTCAGTTCTTACGCCTATATATTCAGTTCTTACGCATATATATTCAGTTCTTACGCATATATTTTCAGTTCCTACACATATATATTCCGCTATTACACATATATATTCCGTTCCTACACATATATATTCCATTATTACACATATATATTATGTTCTTACACATATATATTCCATTCTTACACATATATATTCCGTTCTTACACGTATATATTTCGTTCTTACACATATATATTCCGTTCTTACACATATATATTCCGTTCTTACACATATATTCCGTTCTTACGCATATATACACATATATATTCCGTTCTTACACATATATATTATGTTCTTACACATATATATTCCGTTCTTACACATATACATTCCGTTCTTACACATATATATTCCGTTCTTACACATCTACATTCCGTTCTTACACATATACATTCCGTACTTACACATATATATTCCGTTCTTACGCATATATATTCCGTTCTTACACATATATATTCCGTTCTTACACATATATATTCATTCAGTTCTTACGCATATATGTTCAGTTCTTACGCATATCTATTCAGTTCTTACACATATATGTTCAGTTCTTACGCATATATTGTGTTCTTACGCATATATATTCAGTTCTTACGCATACATGTTCCGTTCTTACGCATATATATTCAATTCTTACGCATATATATTCCGTTGTTACGCATATATGTTCAGTTCTTACGCATATATATTCTGTTCTTACGCATATATATTCAGTTCTTACGCATATATATTCAGTTGTTACGCATATATGTTCAGTTCTTACGCATATATATTCAGTTCTTACGCATATATATTCAGTTCTTACGCATATATATTCAGTTCTTACACATATATATTCCGCTATTACACATATATATTAGGTTCCTACACATATATATTCCGTTATTACACATATATATTATGTTCTTACACATATATATTCCGTTCTTACACATACATATTCCTTTCTTACACGTATATATTCCGTTCTTACACGTATATATTCCGTTCTTACACATATATATTCCGTTCTTTCACATATATATTCCGTTCTTACACCTATATATTCCGTTCTTACACGTATATATTTCGTTCTTACACATATATATTCCGTTCTTAAGCATATATATTCCGTTCTTACGCATATATATTCCGTTCTTACACATATATATTCAGTTCTTACGCATATATATTCAGTTCTTACACATATATATTCCGTTCTTACACATATATATTCCGTTCTTACACATATATATTCCGTTCTTACGCATATATATTCAGTTCTTACGCATATATATTCAGTTCTTACGCATATATATTCAGTTCTTACGCATATATATTCAGTTCTTACATATATATATTCCGCTATTACACATATATATTACGTTCCTACACATAAATATTCCGTTATTACACATATATATTATGTTCTTACACATATATATTCCGTTCTTACACATATATATTCCGTTCTTACACATATATATTCCGTTCTTACGCATATATATTCAGTTCTTACGCATATATATTAAGTTCTTACGCATATATGTTCAGTTCTTACGCATATATATTCAGTTCTTACGCATATATGTTCAGTTCTTACGCATATATATTCAGTTCTTACGCATATATATTCATTCAGTTCTTACACATATATATTCAGTTCTTACGCATATATGTTCAGTTCTTACGCATATATATTTTGTTCTTACGCATATATGTTCAGTTCTTACGCATATATATTCAGTTCTTACGCATATATATTCATTCAGTTCTTACGCATATATGTTCAGTTCTTACGCATATATATTCTGTTCTTACGCATATATTTTCAGTTCTGACGCGTATATATTCAATTCTTACGCATATATGTTCAGTTCTTACGCATATATGTTCAGTTCTTACGCATATATGTTCAGTTCTTACGCATATATATATTCAGTTCTTACGCATATATATTCATTCAGTTCTTACGCATATATGTTCAGTTCTTACGCATATATATTCAGTTCTTACGCATATATGTTCAGTTCTTACGCACGCATATATATTCAGTTCTTATGCATATATGTTCAGTTCTTATGCATATATTGTGTTCTTACGCATATATATTCAGTTCTTACGCATATATGTTCAGTTCTTACGCATATATATTCAGTTCTTACGCATATATTTTCAGTTCTTACGCATATATATTCAGTTCTTACGCATATATATTCATTCAGTTCTTATGCATATATGTTCAGTTCTTATGCATATATATTCGGTTATTACGCATATATGTTCAGTTCTTACGCATATATATTCAATTCTTACGCATATATGTTCAGTTCGTACGCATATAAGTTCAGTTCTTACGCATATATGTTCAGTTCTTACGCATATATATTCAGTTCTTACGCATATATATTCATTTAGTTCTTACGCATATATGTTCAGTTCTTACGCACGCATATATATTCAGTTCTTATGCATATATGTTCAGTTCTTATGCATATATTGTGTTCTTACGCATATATATTCAGTTCTTACGCATATATGTTCCGTTCTTACGCATATATATTCCGTTCTTACGCACATATATTCCATTGTTACGCAAATATTTTCAATTCTTACTCATATATGTTCAGTTCTTACGCATATATGTACAGTTCTTACGCATATATGTTCAGATCTTACGCATATATATTCAGTTCTAATGCATATATATTCCGTTCTTACACATATATATTCCGTTCTTACACGTATATATTCAGTTCTTACACGTATATATTCCGTTCTTACACATATATATTCCGTTCTTTTATATATTCCGTTCTTACACCTATATATTCCGTTCCTACACGTATATATTCCGTTCTTACACATATATATTCCGTTCTTAAGCATATATATTCAGTTCTTAAGCATATATATTCAGTTCTTACACATATATATTCCGTTCTTACACATATATATTCCGTTCTTACACATATATATTCATTCAGTTCTTACGCATATATGTTCAGTCCTTACGCATATCTATTCAGTTCTTACACATATATGTTCAGTTCTTACGCATATATTGTGTTCTTACGCATATATATTCAGTTCTTACGCATATATGTTCCGTTCTTACGCATATATATTCCGTTCTTACGCATATATATTCCGTTGTTACGCAAATATTTTCAATCCTTACTCATATATATTCAGTTTTTACGCATATATGTTCAGTACTTACGCATATATGTACAGTTCTTACGCATATATATTCCGTTCTAATGCATATATATTCCGTTCTTACACATACATATTCCTTTCTTACACGTATATATTCCGTTCTTACACGTATATATTCCGTTCTTACACATATATATTCCGTTCTTTCACATATATATTCCGTTCTTACACCTATATATTCCGTTCTTATACGTATATATTTCGTTCTTACACATATATATTCCGTTCTTAAGCATATATATTCCGTTCTTACGCATATATATTCCGTTCTTACACATATATATTCAGTTCTTACGCATATATATTCAGTTCTTACACATATATATTCCGTTCTTACGCATATATATTCAGTTCTTACGCATATATATTAAGTTCTTACGCATATATGTTCAGTTCTTACGCATATATATTCAGTTCTTACGCATATATGTTCAGTTCTTACGCATATATATTCAGTTCTTACGCATATATATTCATTCAGTTCTTACGCATATATGTTCAGTTCTTACGCATATATATTCTGTTCTTACGAATATATGTTCAGTTCTTATGCGTATATATTCAATTCTTAAGCATATATGTTCAGTTCTTACGCATATATATTCAGTTATCACGCATATATGTTCAGTTCTTACGCATATGTTGTGTTCTTATGCATATATATTCAGTTCTTACGCATATATGTTCCGTACTTACGCATATAGATTCAGTTCTTACGCATATATATTCAGTTCTTACGCATATATGTTCAGTTCTTACGCATATATATTCAGTTCTTACGCATATAAGTTCAGTTCTTACGCATATATATTCAGTTCTTACGCATATATATTCATTCAGTTCTTACGCATATATGTTCAGTTCTTACGCATATATATTCTGTTCTTACGCATATATGTTCAGTTCTGACGCGTATATATTCAATTCTTACGCATATATGTTCAGTTCTTACGCATATATGTTCAGTTCTTACGCATATATGTTCAGTTCTTACGCATATATATATTCAGTTCTTACGCATATATATTCATTCAGTTCTTACGCATATATGTTCAGTTCTTACGCATATATATTCAGTTCTTACGTATATATGTTCAGTTCTTACGCACGCATATATATTCAGTTCTTATGCATATATGTTCAGTTCTTATGCATATATTGTGTTCTTACGCATATATATTCAGTTCTTACGCATATATGTTCTGTTCTTACGCATATATATTCCGTTCTTACGCACATATATTCCATTGTTACGCAAATATTTTCAATTCTTACTCATATATGTTCAGTTCTTACGCATATATGTACAGTTCTTACGCATATATGTTCAGATCTTACGCATATATATTCAGTTCTAATGCATATATATTCCATTCTTACACATATATATTCCGTTCTTATACGTATATATTCCGTTCTTACACGTATATATTCCGTTCTTACACATATATATTCCGTTCTTTTACATATATATTCCGTTCTTACACCTATATATTCCGTTCCTACACGTATATATTCCGTTCTTACACATATATATTCCGTTCTTACGCATATATATTCAGTTCTTAAGCATATATATTCAGTTCTTACACATATATATTCCGTTCTTACACATATATATTCCGTTCTTACACATATATATTCATTCAGTTCTTACGCATATATGTTCAGTTATTACGCATATCTATTCAGTTCTTACACATATATGTTCAGTTCCTACGCATATATTGTGTTCTTACGCATATATATTCAGTTCTTACGCATATATGTTCCGTTCTTACGCATATATATTCCGTTCTTACGCATATATATTCCGTTGTTACGCAAATATTTTCAATCCTTACTCATATATATTCAGTTTTTACGCATATATGTTCAGTACTTACGCATATATGTACAGTTCTTACGCATATATATTCCGTTCTAATGCATATATATTCCGTTCTTACACATACATATTCCTTTCTTACACGTATATATTCCGTTCTTACACGTATATATTCCGTTCTTACACATATATATTCCGTTCTTTCACATATATATTCCGTTCTTACACCTATATATTCCGTTCTTACACGTATATATTTCGTTCTTACACATATATATTCCGTTCTTAAGCATATATATTCCGTTCTTACGCATATATATTCCGTTCTTACACATATATATTCAGTTCTTACGCATATATATTCAGTTCTTACACATATATATTCCGTTCTTACACATATATATTACGTTCTTACACATATATATTCCGTTCTTACGCATATATATTCAGTTCTTACGCATATATATTCAGTTCTTACGCATATATATTCAGTTCTTACATATATATATTCCGCTATTACACATATATATTACGTTCCTACACATAAATATTCCGTTATTACACATATATATTATGTTCTTACACATATATATTCCGTTCTTACACATATATATTCCGTTCTTACACATATATATTCCGTTCTTACACATATATATTCCGTTCTTACGCATATATATTCAGTTCTTACGCATATATATTAAGTTCTTACGCATATATGTTCAGTTCTTACGCATATATATTCAGTTCTTACGCATATATGTTCAGTTCTTACGCATATATATTCAGTTCTTACGCATATATATTCATTCAGTTCTTACGCATATATGTTCAGTTCTTACGCATATATATTCTGTTCTTACGCATATATGTTCAGTTCTTATGCGTATATATTCAATTCTTAAGCATATATGTTCAGTTCTTACGCATATATATTCAGTTATCACGCATATATGTTCAGTTCTTACGCATATGTTGTGTTCTTATGCATATATATTCAGTTCTTACGCATCTATGTTCCGTACTTACGCATATATATTCAGTTCTTACGCATATATATTCAGTTCTTACGCATAAATGTTCAGTTCTTACGCATATATATTCAGTTCTTACGCATATATGTTCAGTTCTTACGCATATATATTCAGTTCTTACGCATATATATTCATTCAGTTCTTACGCATATATGTTCAGTTCTTACGCATATATATTCTGTTCTTACGCATATATGTTCAGTTCTGACGCGTATATATTCAATTCTTACGCATATATGTTCAGTTCTTACGCATATATGTTCAGTTCTTACGCATATATGTTCAGTTCTTACGCATATATATATTCAGTTCTTACGCATATATATTCATTCAGTTCTTACGCATATATGTTCAGTTCTTACGCATATATATTCAGTTCTTACGCATATATGTTCTGTTCTTACGCATATATTGTGTTCTTACGCATATATATTCAGTTTTTACGCATATATGTTCCGTTCTTACGCATATATATTCAGTTCTTACGCATATATATTCCGTTGTTACGCAAATATTTTCAATTCTTACTCATATAAATTGAGTTCTTACGCATATATGTTCAGTTCTCACACATATATGTTCAGTTCTTACGCATATATGTTCCGTTCTAATGCATATATTTTCCGTTCTTAAACATACATATTCCGTTCTTACACGTATATATTCCGTTCTTACACGTATATATTCCGTACTTACACATATATATTCCGTTCTTACGCATATATATTCCGTTCTTACGCATATATATTCCGTTCTTACACATATATATTCAGTTCTTACACATATATATTCAGTTCTTACACATATATATTCCGTTCTTACACATATATATATTCCGTTCTTACACATATATATTCCGTTCTTACGCATATATATTTAGTTCTTACGCATATATATTCAGTTCTTACACATATATATTCAGTTTTACGCATATATATTCAGTTCTTACGCATATATATTCAGTTCTTACGCATATATATTCAGTTCTTACGCATATATATTCAGTTCTTACACATATATATTCAGTCCTTACACATATATATTCAGTTCTTACACATATATATTCAGTTCTTACACATAAATATTCAGTTCTTACACATACATATTCAGTTCTTACACATAAATATTCAGTTCTTACACCTATATATTCCGTTCTTACACATATATATTCCGTTTTTACACATGTATATTCCGTTCTTACACATATATATTCCGTTCTTACGCATATATATTCCGTTCTTACGCATATATATTCAGTTCTTACGCATATATATTCCGTACTTACACATATATATTCCGTTCTTACACATATATGTTACGTGCTTACGCATATATATTCAGTTCTTACGGATATATATTCAGTTCTTAAGCATATATATTCAGTTCTTACGCATACATATTCAGTTCTTACGCATATGTATTCAGTTCTTACGCATATATATTCATTTCTTACACATATATATGCAGTTCTTACACATATATATTCCTTTCTTACGCATATATATTCAGTTCTTACACATATATATTCAGTTCTTACGCATATATGTTCAGTTCTTACGCATATATATTCAGTTCTTACGCATATATATTCAGTTCTTACACATATATTCGGCTATTACACATATATATTAGATTCCTACACATATATATTCCGTTATTACACATATATATTATGTTCTTACACATATATATTCCAATCTTACACATATATATTCCGTTCTTAAACATATATATTCCGTTCTTAAACATATATATTCCGTTCTTACACATATATATTCCGTTCTTACGCATATATATTCAGTTCTTACGTATATATATTCAGTTCTTACGCATATATGTTCAGTTCTTACGCATATATATTCAGTTCTTACGCATATATGTTCAGTTCTTACGCATATATATTCTGTTCTTACGCATATATGTTCAGTTCTTACGCGTATATTCAATTCTTACGCATATATGTTCAGTTCTTTCGCATATATATTCAGTTATTACGCATATATGTTCAGTTCTTACGCATATATATTCAGTTCTTACGCATATATATTCATTCAGTTCTTACGCATATATGTTCAGTTCTTACGCACGCATATATATTCAGTTCTTACGCATATATGTTCAGTTCTTACGCATATATTGTGTTCTTACGCATATATATTCAGTTCTTACGCATATATGTTCCGTTCTTACGCATATATATTCCGTTCTTACGCATATATATTCCATTGTTATGCAAATATTTTCAATTCTTACTCATATATATTCAGTTCTTACGCATATATGTTCAGTTCTTACGCATATATGTTCAGTTCTTACGCATATATATTCCGTTCTAATGCATATATATTCCGTTCTTACACATACATATTCCGTTCTTACACGTATATCTTCCGTTCTTACACTTATATATTCCGTTCTTACACATATATATTCCGTTCTTTTACATATATATTCCGTTCTTACACCTATATATTCCGTTCTTACACGTATATATTCCGTTCTTACACATATATATTCCGTTCTTACGCATATGTATTCCGTTCTTACGCATATATATTCCGTTCTTACACATATATATTCAGTTCTTACACACATATATTCAGTTATTACACATATATATTCAGTTCTTACACATATATATTCCGTTCTTACACATATATATTCCGTTTTTACGCATATATATTCCGTTCCTACACATATATATATATATTCCGTTCTTACACATATATATTCCGTTCTCACACATATATATTCCGTGCTTACGCATATATATTCAGTTCTTACACATATATATTCAGTTCTTAAGAATATATATTCAGTTCTTACGCATACATATTCAGTTCTTACGCATATATATTCAGTTCTTACGCATATATATTCTGTTCTTACGCATATATATTCAGTTCTTACGTATATATGTTCAGTTCTTACGTTTATATGTTCAGTTCTTACGCATATATGTTCAGTTCTTACGCATATATATTCAGTTCTTACGCATATATATTCATTCAGTTCTTACGCATATATGTTCAGTTCTTACGCATATATATTCAGTTGTTACGCATATATATTCATTCAGTTCTTACGCATATATGTTCAGTTCTTACGCATATATGTTCAGTTCTTACGCATATATGTTCAGTTCTTACGCATATATTGTGTTCTTACGCATATATATTCAGTTCTTACGCATATATGTTCCGTTCTTACGCATATATATTCCGTTCTTACGCATATATATTCCGTTGTTACGCAAATATTTTCAATCCTTACTCATATATATTCAGTTCTTACGCATATATGTTCAGTTCTTACGCATATATGTTCAGTTCTTACGCATATATATTCCGTTCTAATGCATATATATTCCGTTGTTACACATACATATTCCGTTCTTACACGTATATATTCCGTTCTTACACGTATATATTCCGTTCTTACACATATATATTCCGTTCTAACACCTATATATTCCGTTCTTAAACGTATATATTCCGTTCTTACACATATATATTCCGTTCTTAAGCATATATATTCCGTTCTTACGCATATATATTCCGTTCTTACACCTATATATTCAGTTCTTACACATATATATTCAGTTCTTACACATATATATTCAGTTCTTACACATATATATTCCGTTCTTACACATATATATTCCGTTCTTACACATATATATTCCGTTCTTATGCATATATATTCAGTTCTTACGCATATATATTCAGTTCTTACGCATATATATTCAGTTCTTACGCATACATATTCAGTTCTTACACATATATATTCCGCTATTACACATATATATTACGTTCCTACACATATATATTCCGTTATTACACATATATATTATGTTCTTACACATATATATTCCGTTCTTACACATATATATTCCGTTCTTACACATATATATTCCGTTCTTACACATATATATTCCGTTCTTACACATATATATTCCGTTCTTACACATATATATTCCGTTCTTACGCATATATATTCAGTACTTACGCATATATATTCAGTTCTTACGCATATATGTTCAGTTGTTACGCATATATATTCATTCAGTTCTTGCGCTTATATGTTCAGTTCTTACGCATATATATTCAGTTCTTACGCATATATATTCATTCAGTTCTTAAGCAAATATGTTCAGTTCTTACGCATATATATTCAGTTCTTACGCATATATGTTCAGTTCTTACGCGCATATTTTGTTCTTATGCATATATATTCAGTTCTTACGCATATATGTTCCGTTCTTACGCATATATATTCCGTTCTTACGCATATATGTTCAGTTCTTACGCATATATGTTCAGTTCTTACGCATATATATTCCGTTCTAATGCATATATATTCCGTTCTTACACATACATTTTCCGTTCTTATACGTATATATTCCGTTCTTACACGTATATATTCCGTTCTTACACATATATATTCCGTTCATTCACATATATATCCGTTCTTACACCTATATATTCCGTTCTTACACGTATATATTCCGTTCTTACACATATATATTCCGTTCTTATGCATATATATTCCGTTCTTACGCATATATATTCAGTTCTTACACATATATATTCAGTTCTTACACATATATATTCAGTTCTTACACATATATATTATGTTCTTACACATATATATTCCAATCTTACACATATATATTCCGTTCTTAAACATATATATTCCGTTCTTAAACATATATATTCCGTTCTTACACATATATATTCCGTTCTTACGCATATATATTCAGTTCTTACGTATATATATTCAGTTCTTACGCATATATGTTCAGTTCTTACGCATATATATTCAGTTCTTACGCATATATGTTCAGTTCTTACGCATTTATATTCTGTTCTTACGCATATATGTTCAGTTCTTACGCGTATATTCAATTCTTACGCATATATGTTCAGTTCTTTCGCATATATATTCAGTTATTACGCATATATGTTCAGTTCTTACGCATATATATTCAGTTCTTACGCATATATATTCATTCAGTTCTTACGCATATATGTTCAGTTCTTACGCACGCATATATATTCAGTTCTTACGCATATATGTTCAGTTCTTACGCATATATTGTGTTCTTACGCATATATATTCAGTTCTTACGCATATATGTTCCGTTCTTACGCATATATATTCCGTTCTTACGCATATATATTCCATTGTTATGCAAATATTTTCAATTCTTACTCATATATATTCAGTTCTTACGCATATATGTTCAGTTCTTACGCATATATGTTCAGTTCTTACGCATATATATTCCGTTCTAATGCATATATATTCCGTTCTTACACATACATATTCCGTTCTTACACGTATATCTTCCGTTCTTACACTTATATATTCCGTTCTTACACATATATATTCCGTTCTTTTACATATATATTCCGTTCTTACACCTATATATTCCGTTCTTACACGTATATATTCCGTTCTTACACATATATATTCCGTTCTTACGCATATGTATTCCGTTCTTACGCATATATATTCCGTTCTTACACATATATATTCAGTTCTTACACACATATATTCAGTTATTACACATATATATTCAGTTCTTACACATATATATTCCGTTCTTACACATATATATTCCGTTTTTACGCATATATATTCCGTTCCTACACATATATATATATATTCCGTTCTTACACATATATATTCCGTTCTCACACATATATATTCCGTGCTTACGCATATATATTCAGTTCTTACACATATATATTCAGTTCTTAAGAATATATATTCAGTTCTTACGCATACATATTCAGTTCTTACGCATATATATTCAGTTCTTACGCATATATATTCTGTTCTTACGCATATATATTCAGTTCTTACGTATATATGTTCAGTTCTTACGTTTATATGTTCAGTTCTTACGCATATATGTTCAGTTCTTACGCATATATATTCAGTTCTTACGCATATATATTCATTCAGTTCTTACGCATATATGTTCAGTTCTTACGCATATATATTCAGTTGTTACGCATATATATTCATTCAGTTCTTACGCATATATGTTCAGTTCTTACGCATATATGTTCAGTTCTTACGCATATATGTTCAGTTCTTACGCATATATTGTGTTCTTACGCATATATATTCAGTTCTTACGCATATATGTTCCGTTCTTACGCATATATATTCCGTTCTTACGCATATATATTCCGTTGTTACGCAAATATTTTCAATCCTTACTCATATATATTCAGTTCTTACGCATATATGTTCAGTTCTTACGCATATATGTTCAGTTCTTACGCATATATATTCCGTTCTAATGCATATATATTCCGTTGTTACACATACATATTCCGTTCTTACACGTATATATTCCGTTCTTACACGTATATATTCCGTTCTTACACATATATATTCCGTTCTAACACCTATATATTCCGTTCTTAAACGTATATATTCCGTTCTTACACATATATATTCCGTTCTTAAGCATATATATTCCGTTCTTACGCATATATATTCCGTTCTTACACCTATATATTCAGTTCTTACACATATATATTCAGTTCTTACACATATATATTCCGTTCTTACACATATATATTCCGTTCTTACACATATATATTCCGTTCTTATGCATATATATTCAGTTCTTACGCATATATATTCAGTTCTTACGCATATATATTCAGTTCTTACGCATACATATTCAGTTCTTACACATATATACCGCTATTACACATATATATTACGTTCCTACACATATATATTCCGTTATTACACATATATATTATGTTCTTACACATATATATTCCGTTCTTACACATATATATTCCGTTCTTACACATATATATTCCGTTCTTACACATATATATTCCGTTCTTACACATATATATTCCGTTCTTACACATATATATTCCGTTCTTACGCATATATATTCAGTACTTACGCATATATATTCAGTTCTTACGCATATATGTTCAGTTGTTACGCATATATATTCATTCAGTTCTTGCGCTTATATGTTCAGTTCTTACGCATATATATTCAGTTCTTACGCATATATATTCATTCAGTTCTTAAGCAAATATGTTCAGTTCTTACGCATATATATTCAGTTCTTACGCATATATGTTCAGTTCTTACGCGCATATTTTGTTCTTATGCATATATATTCAGTTCTTACGCATATATGTTCCGTTCTTACGCATATATATTCCGTTCTTACGCATATATGTTCAGTTCTTACGCATATATGTTCAGTTCTTACGCATATATATTCCGTTCTAATGCATATATATTCCGTTCTTACACATACATTTTCCGTTCTTATACGTATATATTCCGTTCTTACACGTATATATTCCGTTCTTACACATATATATTCCGTTCATTCACATATATATCCGTTCTTACACCTATATATTCCGTTCTTACACGTATATATTCCGTTCTTACACATATATATTCCGTCTTATCGTCTTATGCATATATTCCGTTCTTACGCATATATATTCAGTTCTTATACATATATATTCAGTTCTTACACATATATATTCAGCTTACGACTATATATATTCCGTTCTTCCACATATATATTCCGTTCTTACGCAAATATATTCAGTTCTTACGCATATATATTCCGTTCTTACGCATATATATTCAGTACTTACGCATATATATTCCGTTCTAACACATATTTATTCCGTTCGTTCGCATATATATTCCGTTCTTACACATTTTTATTACGTTCTTACACATATATATTCCGTTCTTACACATATATATTCCGTTCTTACAACATATATATTCCGTTCTTACACATATATAATCCGTTCTTACACATATATTCCATTCTTACGCATATATATTCCGTTCGTTCGCATATATATTCAGTTTTACGCATATATATTCAGTTCTTACGCATATATATTCAGTTCTTAAACATATATATTCAGTTCTTACACATAGATATTCAGTTCTTACGCATATATATTCCGTTCTTACACATATATATTCCGTTCTTACGCATATATATACTTACACATATATTCCGTTCTTACACATATATATTCAGTTCTTACACATATATATTCCGTTCTTACACATATATATTCCGTTCTTACGCATATAAGTTTAGGTTTTACGCATATATATTCCGTTCTTTCGCATATATATTCAGTTTTACGCATATATATTCAGTTCTTACGCATATATATTCAGTTCTTACACATATATATTCAGTTCTTACACATATATAATCAGTTCTTACGCCTATATATTCCGTTCTTACGCATATATATTCTGTTCTTACTCATATATATTCAGTCCTTACGCATATATATTCAGTTCTTACGCATATATATTCAGTTCTTAAACATATATATTCAGTTTTTACACATTTATATTCAGTTCTTACGCATATATATTCCGTTCTTATACATATATATTCCGTTCTTACGCATATATATTCAGTTCTTACACATATATATTCCGTTCTTACGCATATATATTCAGTTCTTACACCTATATATTCCGTTCTTACGCCTATATATTCCGTACTTACGCATATATATTCCGTTCTTACGCATATATATTCCGTTCTTACGCATATATATTCCGTTCTTACAAATATATATTCCGTTCTTACACGTACATATTCCGTTCCTACGCATATATATTCAGTTCTAACACATATATATTCAGTTCTTACACATATATATTCCGTTTTTACACATATATATTCCGTTCTTACACATATATATTCTGTTCTTACACATATATATTCAGTTCTTACAAATATATATTCAGTTCTTACATATATATATATATTCAGTTCTTACACATATATATTCCGCTCTTACACATATATATTCCGTTCTTACACATATATATTCAGTTCTTACACATATATATTCACTTCTTACACATATACATTCAGTTCTTACACATATATATTCCGTTCTTACACATGTATACACATATATATATTCCGTTATATATTCCGTTCTCACACGTACATATTCCGTTCTTACACATATATATTCCGTTCTTACACATATATATTCCGTTCTTAGGCATATATATTCAGTTCGTACGCATATATATTCAGTTCTTACACATATATATTCAGTTCTTACAAATATATATTCAGTTCTTACACATATATATTCCGTTCTTACACGTACATATTCCGTTCTTACACATATATATTCCGTTCTTACACATATATATTCAGTTCTTACAAATATATATTCAGTTCTTACACATATATATATTCAGTTCATACACATATATTCAGTTCTTACACATATATATTCCGTTCTTACACATATATATTTCGTTCTTACACATATATATTCAATTCTTACACATATATATTCACTTCTTACACATATATATTCAGTTCTTACACATATATATTCCGTTCTTACACATATATACACATATATATTCCGTTCTTACACATATATATTCCGTTCTTACACGTTCATATTCCGTTTTAACACATATATATTCCGTTCTTACACATATATATTCCGTTCTTACGCATAAATAATCCGTTCTTACGCATATATATTCAGTTCTTACAAATATATATTCCGTTCTTACACATATATATTCCGTTATTACACATATATATTCCGTTCTTACGCATATATATTCTGTTTTTACGCATATATATTCAGTTCTTACGCATATATATTCAGTTCTTACACATATATATTCAGTTTTACGCATATATATTCAGTTCTTACGCATATATATTCCTTTCTTACACATATATTCAGTTCTTACACATATATATTCCGTTCTTTCGCATATTTATTCAGTTTAACGCATATATATTCAGTTCTTACGTATATATATTCAGTACTTACACATATATATTCAGTTCTTACACATATATAATCAGTTCTTACGCATATATATTCCGTTCTTACACATATGTATTAAGTTCTTACGCATATATATTCTTACACATATATTCCGTTCTTACACATATATATTCAGTTCTTACACATATATATTCCGTTCTTACACATATATATTCCGTTCTTTCGCATATATATTCAGTTTAACGCATATATATTCAGTTCTTACGTATATATATTCAGTACTTACACATATATATTCAGTTCTTACACATATATAATCAGTTCTTACGCATATATATTCCGTTCTTACACATATGTATTAAGTTCTTACGCATATATATTCTTACACATATATTCCGTTCTTACACATATATATTCAGTTCTTACACATATATATTCAGTTCTTACAAATATATATTCAGTTCTTACACATATATATATTCAGTTCTTACACATATATTCAGTTCTTATACATATATATTCCGTTCTTACACATATATATTTCGTTCTTACACATATATATTCAATTCTTACACATATATATTCACTTCTTACACATATATATTCAGTTCTTACACATATATATTCCGTTCTTACACATATATACACATATATATTCCGTTCTTACACATATATATTCCGTTCTTACACGTACATATTCCGTTTTTACACATATATATTCCGTTCTTACACATATATATTCCGTTCTTACGCATAAATATTCCGTTCTTACGCATATATATTCAGTTCTTACAAATATATATTCCGTTCTTACACATATATATTCCGTTATTACACATATATATTCCGTTCTTACGCATATATATTCTGTTCTTACGCATATATATTCAGTTCTTACGCATATATATTCAGTTCTTACACATATATATTCAGTTTTACGCATATATATTCAGTTCTTACGCATATATATTCCTTTCTTACACATATATTCCGTTCTTACACATATATATTCCGTTCTTTCGCATATATATTCAGTTTAACGCATATATTCAGTTCTTACGTATATATATTCAGTACTTACACATATATATTCAGTTCTTACACATATATAATCAGTTCTTACGCATATATATTCCGTTCTTACACATATGTATTAAGTTCTTACGCATATATATTCTTACACATATATTCCGTTCTTACACATATATATTCAGTTTTTACACATATATATTCCGTTCTTACACATATATATTCCGTTCTTACGCATATAAGTTTAGGTTTTACGCATATATATTCCGTTCTTTCGCATATATATTCAGTTCTTACTCATATATATTCAGTTCTTACACATATATATTCAGTTCTTACACATATATAATCAGTTCTTACGCATATATATTCCGTTCTTACACATATATATTCCCTTCTTACGCATATATATTCTTACACATATATTCCGTTCTTACACATATATATTAAGTTCTTACACATATATATTCCGTTTTACGCATATATATTCAGTTCTTACGCCTATATATTCCGTTCTTACGCATATATATTCAGTTCTTACGCATATATATTCAGTCCTTACGCATATATATTCAGTTCTTACGCATATATATTCAGTTCTTAAACATATATATTCAGTTTTTACACATTTATATTCAGTTCTTACGCATATATATTCCGTTCTTACACATATATATTCCGTTCTTACGCATATATATTCAGTTCTTACACATATATATTCCGTTCTTACGCATATATATTCAGTTCTTACACCTATATATTCCGTTCTTACGCCTATATATTCCGTACTTACGCATATATATTCCGTTCTTACGCATATATATTCCGTTCTTACGCATATATATTCCGTTCTTACAAATATATATTCCGTTCTTACACGTACATATTCCGTTCTTACGCATATATATTCCGTTCTCACGCATATATGTTCAGTTCTTACGCATATATATTCAGTTCTTACGCATATATATTCCATTTTTACACATATATATTCTTACACATATATTCCGTTCTTGCACATATATATTCCATTCTTACACATATATATTTCGTTCTTACACATATATATTCCGTTCTTACACATATATATTCCGTTCTAACGCATATATATTCCGTACTTACACATATATATTCCATTCTTACACATATATTTTCCGTTCTAACGCATATATATTCCGTTCTTACACGTATATATTCCGTTTTTACACATATATATATTCCGTTTTTACACATATATATTCCGTTCTTACACGTATATATTCTATTCTTACACATATATATTCCGTTCTTGCACGTATATATTCCGTTCTTACACATATATATTCCGTTCTTACACATATATATTCCGTTCTTACACATATATTCCTTTCTTACGCATATATTTCCGTTCTTTCGCATATATATTCAGTTTTACGCATATATATTCAGTTCTTACGCATATATATTCAGTTCTTACGCATATTTATTCAGTTCTTACACATATATATTCAGTTCTTACACATATATATTCACTTCATACACATATATATTCCGTTCTTACACATATATATTCAGTTCTTACACATATATATTCCGTTCTTACACATATATATTCCGTTCTTAAGCATATATATTCCGTTCTTACGTATATATATTCAGTTCTTACGCATATATATTCCGTTCTTACACATATATATTCCGTTCTAACGCATATATATTCCGTTCTTACACATATATATTCAGTTCTTACACATACATATTCCGTTCTTACGCATATATATTCAGTTTTTACGCATACATATTCAGTTCTTACGCATATATATTCAGCATTTACACATATATATTCAGTTCTTACACATACATATTCAGTTCTTACACATATATATTCAGTTTCTTACACATATATATTCAGTTCTTACAAATTTATATTCCGTTCTTACACAAATATATTCAGTTCTTACAAATATATATTCAGTTCTTTCGCATATATATTCAGTTCTTACGCATATATATTCAGTTCTTACACATATATATTCAGTTCTTACACATATATAATGAGTTCTTACGCATATATATTCCGTTCTTACACATATATATTCAATTCTTACGCATATATATTCTTACACATATATTCCGTTCTTACACATATATATTCAGTTCTTACAAATATATATTCCGTTCTTACACATATATATTCCGTTCCTACGCATATATATTCAGTACTTACGCATATATATTCCGTTCTTACGCATATATATTCAGTTCTTACACATATATATTCAGTTCTTACACATATATATTCCGTTTTTACACATATATATTCAGTTCTTACACATATATATTCTGTTCTTACACATATATATTCAGTTCTTACAAATATATATTCAGTTCTTACATATATATATACATTCAGTTCTTACACATATATATTCCGTTCTTACACATATATATTCCGTTCTTACACATATATATTCAGTTCTTACACATATATATTCACTTCTTACACATATATATTCAGTTCTTACACATATATATTCCGTTCTTACACATGTATACACATATATATATTCCGTTATATATTCCGTTCTCACACGTACATATTCCGTTCTTACACATATATATTCCGTTCTTACACATATATATTCCGTTCTTAAGCATATATATTCAGTTCGCACGCATATATATTCAGTTCTTACACATATATATTCAGTTCTTACAAATATATATTCAGTTCTTACACATATATATTCCGTTCTTACACGTACATATTCCGTTCTTATACATATATATTCCGTTCTTACACATATATATTCAGTTCTTACAAATATATATTCAGTTCTAACACATATATATATTCAGTTCTTACACTTATATTCAGTTCTTACACATACATATTCCGTTCTTACACGTATATATTCCGGTCTTACACATATATATTCAGTTCTTACACATATATATTCAATTCTTACACATATATATTCAGTTCTTACACATATATATTCCGTTCTTACACATATATACACATATATATTCCGTTCTTACACATATATATTCCGTTCTTACACGTACATATTCCGTTTATACACATATATATTCCGTTCTTACACATATATATTCCGTTTTTACGCATATATATTCCGTTCTTACGCATATATATTCAGTTCTTACAAATATATATTCAGTTCTTACACATATGTATTCAGTTCTTACACATATATATTCAGTTCTTACACATATATATTCAGTTCTTACACATATATATTCAGTTCTTACACATATATATTCCGTTCTTACACATATATATTCCGTTCTTACACATATATATTCCATTCTTACACGTATATATTCCGTTCTTACACATATATATTCCGTTCTTACACATATATATTCCGTTCTTACGCATATATATTCAGTTCTTACGCATATATATTCAGTTCTTACACATATATATTCACTTCTTACACATATATATTCAGTTCTTACACATATATATTCCGTTCTTACACATGTATACACATATATATATTCCGTTATATATTCCGTTCTCACACGTACATATTCCGTTCTTACACATATATATTCCGTTCTTACACATATATATTCCGTTCTTAAGCATATATATTCAGTTCGCACGCATATATATTCAGTTCTTACACATATATATTCAGTTCTTACAAATATATATTCAGTTCTTACACATATATATTCAGTTCTTACAAATATATATTCCGTTCTTACACATATATATTCCGTTCCTACGCATATATATTCAGTACTTACGCATATATATTCCGTTCTTACGCATATATATTCAGTTCTTACACATATATATTCAGTTCTTACACATATATATTCCGTTTTTACACATATATATTCAGTTCTTACACATATATATTCTGTTCTTACACATATATATTCAGTTCTTACAAATATATATTCAGTTCTTACATATATATATACATTCAGTTCTTACACATATATATTCCGTTCTTACACATATATATTCCGTTCTTACACATATATATTCAGTTCTTACACATATATATTCACTTCTTACACATATATATTCAGTTCTTACACATATATATTCCGTTCTTACACATGTA
>JAWPHD010021816.1:0-27054 GCA_037043455.1 Cyrtodaria siliqua
AATGGAACATCGGTTGTTAGATTATAGAACTAATTCATTCAAAACAATATATTAAAAATATTATTAAAAGGTATTTGCGTAAACTGAATTCAAACAATATATTAAAAGTTATGTCAAACTCTTCACATTTTATAATTGTATAAAGCTTTCAATAAAAAAAGAAAACGCCAAAATAACATGTTAATAGACATTACATCACATTTGTCTTGTATTGTATTACTATTACGTTTGCTAAAAATGTTGTTAGTTGCGGAAACATATTGAACCAATTAACAAGATGTATAAATATGCAATCAGTGTGTGTGCTTGCGTACGTTTGCGCGCGAACGTGCGTATGTGTATATGCATGATGTATACATATTCATGAGTCTGTAAAGCCGTTTTTTGGACGTTTTAAATTTAAAAAAATCTGCTTAACCGCACGTATACTTAAACGAAACGTGAACAGAAAGGGTCCGGACCCTTTATTACAGTTATTTGCTTGAATTAAGAATATTTATTAGTGTTAGTGTCTTAACTTCATAACGGCTTGAGCGTGTTGTTTTTCTGCAAAATGGAACCAATTGGTACTTTTTTTATGTTGACACTTAACTATCGGCGAACATACACAATCCTGATTTAATATCTTATAAAACAGTTGTTATTATATTCTGTTATGTGCCATATTACCAGCCTTGCGTGTGGTATTTTGTCCGGAAGGGTACCCATATTTTAAACTGATCGGCAACTTTTCAGATCTCTCAAAATAACCGACTCTTAAAAAACACACAAACAAAGTTACAGTATTGACCTGTAAGATTTCCATTTTGGACATTTCTGTCCATATCGACCTGACCAATTATTGAAAAACACTTAAAGTAATGCAAACGTTGGCTAGTTGACCGACATTACAACCGTATGACTTACCTCCATTAAAGATATATTTACCTTTCTATAGTCTAATAACCTTAACAAATTTGCCATATTTATCTTGAGAGACTGTCCCAATCTGTAGTCACGGCACATATCAACTTTCACGATGACTCATACCGGCAATATTTAAAGTAGCTATCCCGCCAACAACTGCCAAATTTATACAAAATGTGTACACCGATCTTAACCTACGCACGACAAGGTATATAATATATTTAACCTAGTTTGAGAATCAAACTCTGTAGACACTCTATAATAAACTGCTTCAACCAGCCAGATCAAACCCCAAAAGTGGATCGTCGAATTAAGAGTTACGCATATTCTGTCACAGGGTACTTTTTAAAACGCGGGTATTTTTAGAACCCGTTAATCAAACCATTACATTTAATCGGCAGATAGACCATTATTATATTAATTGAACACCTGGACAAAAGATTTCGGATACACGTTTTTGAGTGCAATTTTGCCGTTATTTGGCGGGTTAGTTTCTTTAAATGATTTGAACTTATTTTTTCACGTACTAAAGACACATACTTTCGATGTTCTATAGCAAATATTATTTCTAAAACATATTCAGTATATCCTCGCCTAAATTGTTATTTTTACATATAATTGTTTATTTTTAATTTCGTCTATTCTATTTAACACTATCTACAGTTGAATTGCTGAAAATTTCATCAAATTGATCATCATTACAACTTGTTAAATTCAAAATATAACATACTCCCCCAAAAGCAAAAGTCACATATCCACCATAGCCTGACATCTCCTACGCATATTGGGATACACCGATATTAGTTTTGTGACTTTAGCTTTTGAGGGTCGTACTGTTATTCTCTGAATTTAACAAGTTATTGTTGGTCAATTTGAAATTTCAGCAAAACAACTGTAGATATGTTAAATAGAATAGATGAAATTAAAATTTAATTTATATTGAAATATGTCAGTTATCTTAGTTTATTTCCCTGTTGCGTTTTTAAAGTCGTGAAATGTATGTTATATAGATATAACTTACATTTAATAATATTGTTAAAAATCCAAATTGGCTTAGAACTATATATTTAGTTATTATTAAAATGATTTTGAAATATGCATGTTATGCAGAAACCCTTACTGGTCGCCGTGAGTTAAAACAAAGACCGCCGCACTTTAAAGGGGATACACGGGCTGTGGCGCTAAATTGAAAGTATCAGTTTAAAACGTGAAATGATTCAAGGATATTGATGGAACTTTACAGTTTCCTATAATACACCGCATTAATTAATAATTATGAATTACGACAAGTCTTATCAGACCATGTAGAGGAATCCCCCAAGTATGAATATCTGCCACGCTCCTCGGCGATATAACACATGAATACAATTGTAATTGTTATTACGCCAAGTTTAAAATAACCTAACCCTGTCGCGTAACCATAGTGGGAAATACCTTAATCGGCTTTGGATCATTGTACTTCTCTTTGGTAGATAGATATGTCGATGGGCTCATTTAGTTTATGTTTATCAGTTTTAATACAGAGATAATGTATTTAAATACCGAATCCTAATGTACGCCCTTTAACGTTACATGTGAGATATATGGCCCTTTACACTATGATTTATGTTTATTTATCATACATATTCGCTATCAACGTAACCAAAGGCCTTCTATACTCGGCGTAAAATACTATTTAACAGTTAAATTATCGTGCCACTGCGTGCAAACTAAATATGTCCCCATTTTTTAAATTTGTTTGTTTGTTTGTTCTGTTTGAACTAAACCTGCTTGTGCTTCAGTGTATACTAATAATAATATACTTGTATACGTGTGATATTTTTAGAGATTTCTGAGGGGGGGAAATGTAATACTAATGTCGTAGTAAATGTGTATCTACCGTTATTCTTACATTAGTTAATTAATAAGTTACAAAAATTAATTTGCTTTGGACAAATCATGGATTTATATGTACACATAAATCCATGAACAAAATTATTCAATTTAAAGACAGCGGACACGTTAGCTGCTTATTTTAATTGTACTTGTTTTGACATTTTCTGTAATTGACCCACTTTGATCCTCATACCTGTGTTTCTTTTGAGGTGTCTTAAGGACTCACACCACTATTTTCTCCCTTGAATACTCCTGCCCTACAGATGAGGAGGTAGATAAAAAAAAACAAGTTCGCTTTTCTACATTTACAGGATAACCATTGATTTATCTTTACCAGGTTCTAAATCTACAGCATTTTAGGAAGAGATCCCAGAAAAATGCATGTTGATATAAGATTTCTAGCTAATTCTGCCTCATTTTACACATCATGGGTCTAATCTCCACGGGTTGTATTTTTGTCTAAATTTTGATAGTGTCACGCAAACATGAAATTAAAAAAAGTTCAATCTGGTAAATATTCGTTAAAAGTTAAATAGCATGCAGATATTGGATCAATGAAGAATTTAAGCATAAATACATGTTGCAAAATCTTTTTTATCTCTATGCCACGAACAAAAACATTACAATGGGACCCTATTGGAAAATTAATTGTGGTGAGAACGTTAAGAAGAGCTGCAGAATGGGTATCTTTATTCGTTATTCTTAAGGCATTGCGCTTTAGAGCTGCAGAATGGCATTTTCATCCGTCATCTCTAAGGTATTGCGCTTTAGAGCTGCAGAACGAGTATCTTTCATCATTTAATGCTAAGGCATGCGCTTAGAGCTGCAGAACAGGTATCTTTCATCAATCATCTCTAATGCCTTGCAATTTAAGAGCTTCAGAATGGGAATTTCCATCCTTCTTCTCTAAGCCCTTGCGCTTAGAGGCTGCAGAACGGGTACCTTACATCCTCTCACCTCTAAGCATTGTTTGTGTATCCGTGAACGTGTCAGACATGTTAGGACACAGTTACACGGTTATTCAGAAATCCCGTCTGTTTATGTATATTACTTCAAGTTATCTTCATAATGCAGGAATTAGCAGAAAAATTTTACTTGATACCATGTTTAACTAAAAATAACTATATTTTCAAAACCAATACAGGTATAAGCATAATTTTAGCTTTATTTGACAGCTATTGGCTTGTAAACAAACACACATAACAATGAAGACAGACTACTTTGAAAAATGTCAAAATTAAAGAGAGATACTGTTACTTTCCTGGAAAATCAAAATTTTGACGGGTAACCCTTAGTTTGAGTTTATTATTTTCAGCCATTTTTCTCAATAAATCATTTCTTAAAGATCATTTTTATGCTATATTCAGATGTAGAGATGCTCTTTTCATGTATATTTGAGAAAGTTTCAGACATCGCTGAGCACAAATGACCAGGAAAATGCAAAATCCTTATCACTACTGTAGATTTTCAAAATATTAAAGGTGCTCGGCCTGAATTTCGGACCAATACCCTCACGGGTCACTAAAACTTGAATAATTTGAAAAGCAATAAACATGGAATCAAACTTTTAGCACTTTTCAGCGTGTAATTGATTTGTATACATGTTCAATTATTATTGAGGTGATCATTAGAAAAAAAAATGACCTTAAGGACTCTACACCACTATTTTCTCCCCTTCTGAATACTCCTGCCCTACAGATGAGGGAGGTAGATAAAAAAAACAAGTTCGCTTTTCTACATTTTACAGGATACATCGATTTATCCTTTACCAGGGTTCTAAATCTACAGCACTTTTTAGGAAGAGATCCAGAAAAATGCATGTTGATATAAGATTATCTACCTAATTCTGCCTCATTTTACACATCATGGGTCTAATCTCCACGGGGTTGTATCTTTGTCTAATTTTGATAGGTGTCACGCAAACCATGAAATTAAAAAAAGTTCAATCTGGTTAAATATTCGTTAAAAGTTAATAGCATGCAGATATTGGATCAATGAAGAATTTAAGCATAAATACATGTTGCAAAATCTTTTATATCTCTATGCCACGAACAAAAACCATTACAATGGACCCTATGGAAAATTAACATGTGGTGTGAGACGTTAAATTTCAGAATTCGGTCACAGAAAGTTATTCTGCTTCGTGTGTCCTTGTACTTTTCTGTGACGAACGTAATAACTAGTTGTCAGATATCAAATAACGAGAAGGGTTTAAACTAATGTTGGTAGAACTGTTACTCGACCACATTTGTCATTATAATATATCTATTGTATATATGTGGATATTACTCTGTATGTAAAATATTGGCAATAAAATATGTTTAAATCAACGAGAAAAAAAGATAATAACCCACCTTTCACCTTAGTTTCAACTATTAGTGAAAGAAAAAAAATAGGCGAATACGTCCGTTCTTTTTCATTCGAGAGTCACAATTATAATACCACGGACTGATTTGACCCTTTTATCAGGAGTATTGCTATTATTGTTTACACTAATAATATAATGATATTTAATATGACACGTCCGAGGACCAATATGGCTATTCTTAGATCAATAACTGTGTCAAATGAAATCATGTAATTTAATGATATTTTAACACTGTGATAAAGAAATATTCATGTTTTCGGCTTTTTAAATGTAAATTTACAGTAAAGAGAAGTCCATGATCATGAAGCGCTCTACTGAAACGGGTTTACTGACAACACTTTCATACAATAAGTTTTAATAGTTAAGGATGGCGGGAGGTATACAGTACTTGGTTCTACCCAGGAAAAGTTGGTGAGCTGCCTTCACCACGAAGAATCGCCCTTCATATAATAGCCTAAATATGCCCTGAAAATGACGTAAAACACAATTCCAAAGGTAGCTATACCGCCAACAACAGCCACATTTTACAACATATGTACACCGTTTCTAAACCTTCTGCCGACGAGGTATATATATAATTACATATTCTGCAGAATCCAAAATCTGTAAACACAATATAAAACGGCTTTAACCAGCAGCCAAACCCAAAACGGGGAGCGTCGAAGTAAGAGTTTACAAACTCATAATTAAGGTTTACGCATATTCAATCACGGATATGTTAAGAACCGTGAATAAACATTTACTATTTTATTCTGGCTCATATACATTTGTAAATGACCTGAACACCTGGATGGAGTTTTGATAAACGGGTTTATAGTGTAATTCTGCCGTTATTTGGCGGTTAGTTTGATGCAACAAGAACATCTCCGATAAAACATATTGGTCTAACTGGAGTTAATCATATGATATGCAAAACAGTAATTAATTGACAGCTGTGTTATTTCCGGTATATTTTCTTTCATGGTGCACATTTTTTCTTTATTGTTTAAGTATGGTCTCACCGAGTTGGTTGATTTAAACATCAATCCGTGCTGTCGCACATCGAGGTGTGTATATTAAACAACGAGGTGAGACCAGATTCTATTTGTTTTGTAGCATGTCCATTTCATCTGTCTGCCATACTCTAACTTCCAATATCTGGTTGTTATTGTACATCAGTTATTCTGACGAGAGATATGTTCGATTAATGATTTGTAACACCTGTACTAATAGTTGTCTATACTACGAAACAGATAGTCTGTCTCAGCTCGCTGGTTGTTTAAAAACAACACCCATCCCGAGTGTTAAATGAACCAAAGACGTAACTTCTTAGACCTCTGAATGAACCAAGTCGCTGAGACCAAACAATCTATTACTTAGTTACCCTTCAGAATAACTACCGTTCTCTAACTTCCATTTATCGGAAGTTAGAGCATGGTATAGCTCCGCCCTTAGTCATTTTGCATTAAACTTAATGCTTTGCATTCATCAAAGAAAAAATCCATCAACCATACTATAACCGTACTACAATTAACAGGTGAAACAAAATTAAAGTACTAGTGCTTTGTGGGTATGAATCACTTGGGTTAAACGTCTAATTTTAAAATGAAAGAAAATGTTTATTTAAATTCTGATTTAGATTTACACTTTTAGTTGTATGAAAGCAAAATTTCTAAAGTTATTGTCCTGAAACTGGTTTTTTTAATAGGCGTTTTTGCACCAATATTTACATAATTTCAATTAATCCTTAAAAGCGCCAAACTTCAAACAAGTTATCTTTATTGATTATTGCATTTGACTTTTGTCCCTAACATTTGTTAAAACAGCAAATATTTATTCTGATTTTATAGTGACAGTATGAATTTTTCGTTTCAAAAACGCACTTCATTCAGGCAGGGAGTACGTTATAGGGAGGAGAAACGGCTCGTTTTGCCGATTTATGTTGTCGCGCATGTGTTTCACACTACTCCGTGAAAATGAATACCTCCGGTTGTTTCGCGAGTGTGTGAAAAACAGCAAATTCTTATAAATTATTACACTTACAAACTCAATAAAGGTGCTAAATGTAAACATAAGTATTATTTATTCACATTGTGTCCTCTGATACAGAGCGTGTATTTGTTTGCATGTTTAAAAGCACATTTTACCAGACGGTTCCGTGTAACAAAGATGGCGCCACTCTGCGCCAAATAAAAAATGGTGACAGTGTATAGCTATTGTAAACGAGATACGAGACTACGGGTTATTTAATAATTAATAATAACAAAAAGTGAATAGTAAACATATTTATCTTTGTCAAGAAGGTAATTTCATGGTGGTGAATATAAGACAAAGCCTAAAAAGAGGTGATAAAAATGTGCCTTTTGAGATATCAGCTAAATTTTTAATTTTATAGAATTAAAAATGGTGTGGAGATATTGCAAACAAGATACGAAGTATGGGTTATATTAGGCATTAATAATGACAAAAAGTGAATAGTAGACATATTTATCTTTGTCAAGAATGTAATTTCGTGATGTTGATTATAACAGAAAGCCGTAAAAAGGGGCTGTAAAAACTGCCTAATTTGAGATGTTGGCTGAAATTTTAACTTTTCAAATGTAACGCGCTTACGATTGATTTACATGTATCGTTAAAATAGTAAATGGCGGCGTTCTAGCGCGACAACATAAATCGATAAACTAGAGCGTTTATGAACCCGTTTCTCCTCCCTATAACGTACTCCCTGATTCAGGTAGTATAGAATCATTTTTTCTGAGAGGTGTTCCACGTAGTGATATATTTTGCATGGAAAAATGTCCCAAATAATTTCACCATTGAATAAATGTATGCTTATATGATATATCTTCAAGCCTGGAAATTTTTAAAATAATCTAAAATATATGAGCTGAGAAAACTGAATTTAAACAGGAAATGATTCTTTACTACCAATGATTCTATATACCCCAAAGCACTGTATATACCAAAATATAACGCCCAATATAATAGCGTGATGTTCATACATTTGTATTTCGAACGACCAACCGTTTAATGTTGCGCGAAAAGTTGTCGTCTGGGTTTGAATGTTTTACTAGTCCTTTTAACTGCTTTGTTCAGCGTAAAAACTTAATTCAATTGTCATTTCAAGCGATGGATTCCGGCGATTAATAGGTACCACTAGATCCGTATATAACGTTAAAAGAACCATGGTTGGAATGTTCCTGACACTCGTCCTTGCGTCAGTTCGCCCCGATCATATCAACAATTGTTTGCAGCTACAACCATTCGAACAACTACTTGGAGTTGTAAAACCAGATCAGTTTAAATCAAGGATATTGTGAAAATATATACATTACGTGTCAAGTATAGCACATTCAGCATGTATACTCGTTAGAGGCCAGTTTCCTTCCAAGCCCAGTTTCCGTCCTTCTCATTTAAAAAACGTTTTTACACTGCAAATTACTTATGCGATGTCACGTATTGTCAGACGTTTATAACTGAAGATTGGATACAGGAAAAACAACCAAAAAGTAAATAAGCGGTACAAAAACGAAAGGGATTTCTCCGAAAAATGCGTTTACTTCCTAATATGGCGATGGGGATGCGCGCGCATACTGCCGCATAATAAACTATTGAAAAAATAACACTGTAATGACGTCATATTTTTATCACTCTTCAGTGGACGCAGTTAAAATATACCGTGATTATATAGTTTAACCAAAGAAAAGCAACTCGTACAACCTGTATCTGTTTGATTTACACAGAGTTACTGTAAATGGTCATCGTTGAACATTTAAATTGACGTTACCAGGCGCATTATTATAACGTTCGATGTGACTGATGGAACAATGCAAACATACCATTTTTACAAGTTTCTAATTCATGAAAGTTTACTGTATCTTGACCTAGTTGAATCTATCAGTCGATAAAATACATGACGGAAACTGGGCTTGTAAACAAAATGATTTCTCAGTTTTAGTCTATTTATAAAAAGGTCACGTGCCACTTCGATAATTTATATAAAACAAAATTCTTTGGTATCACATTTCCAGGAAGAGGTAACCTGTCGCATAATAAACTTGAAAAAATAACACTGTAATGACGTCATATTTTTATCACTCTGCAGTGGACGCAGTTAAAAGATACCGTGATTATATAGTTTAACCAAAGAGAAGCAACTCGTACAACCTGTATCTGTTTGATTTACACAGAGTTTCTGTAAATGGTCGTCGTCAAACATTTTACATTGACGTTACCAGGCGCATTGTTATAACAATCGATGTGACTGATGGAACAATGCAAACATACCATTTTTACAATGAAATTGTTGAATATACTTGCAAACAAGTTTCTAATTCATAAAAGTTTACTGTATCTTGACCTAGTTGAATCTATCAGTCGATAAAATACATGACGGAAACTGGGCTTGTAAACAAAATGATTTCTCAGTTTTAGTCTATTTATAAAAAGGTCACGTGCCACTTCGATAATTTATATAAAACAACATTTTTTTTTGGTATCACATTTCCAGGAAGAGGTAACCTAATAGAAAATAGAGTAAAAATTGTCAGGATACATAGGTTTGTCTGAAAAATTAGTTTATGTTTACATAAGTGACGGAAAGTGGCCCCCGACGAGTAGTACTAGCAGAGAAAACCTAGCTGTGAGTTTCTGAAAATCCTATCCTCGACCTCTTAGTTTACGACCACTTAACGACAGTTGGCTACATATATCAGTAATACATTATATATTTGACTTAATATGATGTTAGCTAATCTAAAGTATTCAGCTTTAACAAAAACTACCGCGGGTTTGATTAAATTTTGTTCATTTTCCATCCGATAACATTTGTAAATGGATGACCTCAACTTGTTTCTTTCCAGTGAATGGCATGTGTTTCCGTTCACCTTATTTACTATAGCTTTCATCCCGAGATGCAGTATTTTCATACGTACAATTTTATGCAGATTTGTTGACCTAAATTTCAAATTCGGTGTTTGTGTTAAAAACATCTGGTAATTGTTATGTTAGTACATTTCCTACGTTACATGTGACCTAAATTCTTGACAAGCAGACGGACGTGTTTTGAAAACAGCAGAAGACAATAATTTTAAAGCTCCACAGTATGGAAAAATATTTGAATTTAGGGTGATGAGGGTAGACATTTACTCATATTTGTTCATAGAAAATAGTATGGCTTTGTTTCTTCTTGTTAAATTAAAAAAATAGTTGATATTTTTGCATTTTTTTTTCTATGCTGTCAGAAACAAATGCTCCTGCCTGGAAGGTACAGAATATGAAACTATATGCAGGGCTGTCTCTAATTTTTGAAACAGGTGGCTACTTTGATTCGACAAAGGCGGCTACCATTAGTAATCGAGCAAAGCGAGAGGTTGTTAGGGCGTCTGTGGGCATTTTCCCCTGCGAATAAGCATGAGGTCTAATTACATGCAATCTCCTGTTTGTGGTGCTAATTAAGGTCAGGATTTTTAGTTATTTCATGATTCTTTCAGATGATGAAATAATTTCATTATATTTTATACTGATTTAAAAAAAAAAAAAAAAAATTTGTTTACAGCCAGTTCCAAATTCAAAACCGACGACTGCCGGCTATTAGAGACAGCTCTGATATGATTCTCACAGTTACAGAAAACCATACATTGAACAGAACCACCTACATCCACAAAAAATGCTAAATGATAAATAGGATTTTTCTTTTTTAATACAATGTGGAAAATTATTATCTTGCGTTACCATATAATGCAAAAAAATCTCTAGCTAGCTTGTGTTATCTACAAATTAATACTTATACATTTAAGAATGTTTTTCTAAGATTATTTATCAAATGATATTAAAATCATAGTCATTACTACTCAGGGCTTTTTTTTTGGAAAAAGGGGAAGAGGCCCTTTCAATAGGGGGGGAAAAGCGTGATTTTCGAGTTAAAGGGGGAAGAATAATGAGATCTCGAGATATAGGGGGAACAGTGTATTAGGCAGAAATTGAAGATTTGGGTGTGGAAATATGCAAAAAAGGTACATTTTAGATAAACTGTCTTCTATAAATGTATCCCAAACATAATAATATTGAGAAAGTTAGAGAATGTTAAGCAAAAAAATTTCTCAGTCAAAGCGGGGGAAAATGTAGTCTGTTTTGCTAGGGGAAGGGGCCAAGATTATGAAGGAAAAAAAGCCCCATTACTAAATATAATTTTGATTGGAACATTAAATGTTGTCAAATTTGGTGGATTATTCAATATTTAAATTTGACGTTTATCACAATGTTGTTGTTTTATAAGCTTTAAAAATTGCAGACAACACTACCGGCTATTATGTTGAGCTTTTACCAACAAAAAAGAAAAATGCAAACAATCGGTAAGAAAGAAATAAACGGCGGATTGCACATGGAATCAGAAGTGCAATCTCCGCCATGTTGTTTCAGATAATTAAAAGGTAAAAGACATCCATAGGTAAACCATTAACGTTCATGCCGCGAGACCTAGACATTGACTCATGTCTACAGCACGTTGACCAATCAAACCCAAATATTTTCTTTCCTGTATGACAAGACCAGCTTGACATGCCCAACCAAAATACTTCCTGCTCGGTATTAAATTTAAAAAGAGTTCCCATTGGAGACCTCTGCTTTAATTTAAAAATCCACTACTTGAGTTGTTCAGAGTTAGAGGTGTTTTTCTAGATATTTGAAAATATTTGAAATTGATATTGTTTCTCATAAAGGGTTGAACAGAAAATTGGTAAATTTTCATTCTATTATATTTATTTATCAGGATCCTAAACAGCAAAATCTAAATCACTGGCTGGGGTAAAACATGTTGGGTCTGGTTCACAATGAAGTGTTGGTTGTTTTACAGGAGAAGAAGAATTGAGTTTCGTAGGCGTTACGTGCAGAAAATAAAATAGATGTAAACGGTGTACTAGTATTCAATGTTTAATTTTTTTTTTCAGGTGGGTATGGAGGGCGTGGTGGAAGTACGGCTAATGCTTTCTTGCACAGCAACCAGTCCATTGCCTACGACAGTTTCCAGGAACCAGTCCTTGGAGGAAGCGCTGGGGGTGGGACTGGAGCTGGGCTGGGGGGCGGAGCGATACTACTAAATGCTACCAACATAATTATCGATGGCATCATATCTGCTAACGGAGGTGATGCGACAAGTAATGGTGGAGGTGGCAGCGGTGGGAGCATCTATATATACAGCGATCAGGTGACTGGTGCTGGAGTAATTACCGCACGTGGTGGAAGTGGTCATGGCATGGGAGGTGGAGGAGGAGGCGGAAGAGTGACTCTCGAACATACAACTTCTAATTTCTTCAGACAAATATATGCAGACGGTGGAATAGGAGGTAATTGTTTCTTGTTATGCATGAATTTAAAAACAGACTTTTTCATGAACCATAGAGTCGAGGTGGCCCAGTAGATAACATGTATGACTGAATCGAGATACTTCGGCTCCGCAAGACACTTCCCCTAGCCACGTCCATTGGATGGGGATTTAAACTGATCAGAGTCGATCCTCCGAGCACTTTAAAGAACTATATCAATCTGTTTGATAGTATGATTAGGGATCTGTTCCCAGATTCCTATGTATATATCTGCATCACTGATGCAGCTGGAAATTACCTAAATGTGGTGATGAACCATTAAGCAACTGCTCAATTCTTCATGAACTGTTCACATAATAAAGTTTGATACAAGGAAAGAAAATAGGATAATTAAAATATAAATTAAAAAATCTCTGAAACAAACTGTAAATCAATATCATAAAAACCTACACAATTATGCCAGTGAATAGAGAGACTATGATAAGTGATAAATCTGTAGTTTTCGTAAAATCTGTGAAAATTACTGAGTTTATTTTGGGTAATTAAAATACTTGCCAATGCAAAAACCTGAAGTGAAAACTGAAAACAGATGTTATCAATGCTTATCTGTGACCATTGCTTATTTTATATTTGGGCTCTTGTTTAAGGATAAGATATTTTAAGGATTTAAATCCTGTTGTTCTTTTTTCACCATGTGACGCATTATTTCAGGCACAACAGAGGTGGCACTGACCGCATCATCCATGTCTGGCAGCTCACAGTTCACCTCTTATGAATACAATTTTGGCAACCTAGGCGCGTCCACCACGAAATCATGGCGCCCAAGCACCACGACCGGAGAACAGTACCTGGAAGCCAAGTTATCCAAGGACAGCTACATCACGGCAGTCGAGACACGAGGTGGTCCAACCTCTAAGTACTACGTGAAGTCCTATACCCTCCACTATTACAACACTTCAGCTGCTGACTGGGTAGGTTTTTATTATTACACAACCAGTTACAGGTGAACTAGTGGCATACTGAGCAATGATAAAAGAAGAATGTTTTAAACTGCATGTATTCTCCTTAAAGTAAAATTATCTGACAGTCATTAATGTTGATAAATGGCTTTCATATGCCATACATTGTGTGTTAAATAAAAAAGAAACTGTACAATTTAAGTAATTTAGAGTCATTTCACTTTACAGAAAAAAGAGCGTAATGTACACAATTTTACATTTGGTTTCGCATTCTTGAGAGGTAATGTACTACACACATATATAACATACACTTGTGGAGCGCTGTGGTCTAGTGGTAGAGCATTGGACCCATGATCGAAAAGTCGTGGGTTTGATCCCCACCATTGCCATATGCATTGTGTCCCTGAGCAAGACACTTTATCTGTATTTGCTTAGTACTGGTTCTACCCAGAAAGACATCGAGAGTGATTCAATTAAGCTCATAGAGCTTTCGTTACAATCGATGTAAAATAAGTAAGTTTAAACTAACATACAATGACTGGTTTTCACACTCCTAAAAGGGTAATGGATACCATTCTTGCATCAAATTGGACTAAAACATGCATCCCCACTAGTTTACTTGTCCCATGATACCCTTACAATGTACAACAATACATAGACAATTCTGCCATATATGACTTAATGAACATATGATTGCATTATCACAGTCTCATATGATTCTCATATAAAAGGAGCCACATATACTTGTAATATAAAACCTTTCATATGATATTTGTATAATAGGAGTTTCATATAATTTTCATATGAGAATAAATTCATAAACGTTTCATTTTTATAACACACATTTTCATACAGTTTTCTTGAAAAAATATTTTTCAACTTTTATATGATTTATTATATGATATACCTACTATATGATACTTATATGATATACCTATTATATGATACTTATATGATATACCTATTATATGATACTTATATGATATACCTATTATATGATACTTATATGAAAGGTTGTATGTAAGACATGTACTGTTCCTTTTATATAAGTATCATATAATATGTATCATATGACATATAAGATACTTATATGTGGCAAAATGGGTACACAATTTTGCTTGAGACCTTACAATCCTAGCTATGATCAGGGTCTGTCAAATGCTTGTAGGAGAGACTGGGAGACAGCAATTTTGTGTTCAGCGCCAATACAGATTACAGCGGGTTGAAGAAAGTTGCACTTCCATGGCCTGTGTATACATCGAAGATTCGTCTGTACATACAGACATACCAGGATGGAATCGAGCTGGCTATGAAACTGTATGGATACACTCAAGGTTGGTATAAATAATTATGTTGCCTTATTTTGAAATATTTACTTCTCCCTTATGTGGATTAGGAATGTTTTTTTATATTATTAAGAAGATGGAAGCATTATTGCCCTATTCTTGAAACTCAAGTAATTTCAGGTAGAGATTCAAAAAATGTGCACCATATTCATTCCTGTATTAGCACTTAAGATACCATTTGTATATGCATAATTTACTACATTTACTTTTTGCATATATTACTACATTAGTTTTGTTTATCTTATACTGTGTCCGTAACTATATTATCCTTTTAAAAAGCTTTTAGTGTCTCCTGCGTAGCATGGCAGACACTTAGGGATCACTTTGTCCGTCGTCTATCGTCCGTCGCACTTTAACCTGCAACCTAACCTTGGCGATAACTTGAAAAAGTATTTGACCTATGTTCATGAAACTTCACACACATCTTCATCTTACCTTAAGGAATGTCGTTAAACATGTCCAATAACTCTGACTTTCATTTTGGCAGAGTTATGCCCCTTTTCATAAAACTTTAACCTGCAACCTAACCTGGCTCATAACTTAGATTGTACTTGATGAAATAAGGTGCATGGCAGGCGACACAAGTGTTCTGTTAAATACCCTTCTAGTTGTTTTATATTCGCATTACAGGTACTTCAGATCTGATACCGACAGGAATATGCAGCCCAAAGTCCACAGGTAATTGGAGTCATATTGGACTGTTCAAAGGACACAATAATATTGAAGTAGTTATTAAGCATTTAGAACAGAACCTCGATTTATTAATCCAATATCATTTTGACTTTAAATCTGCTTGGATAGTATTGAATAAAAGGTGATAAAATTTGGATTTTTCAACAAAAAAAATGTTATTATTTGACCTTTGAACTTTAAATAATTGTTAATAATAACAAAACACAACGAGTTTCAAAACAAATCAAGATTGCCGTGTGGCCATTTAACAACCAAACTGTAACACTACTTTTTAAATGTTTTCCTATTAATGCAGTATTTAAACACTATACTTCTTAGTTGTGATGAAAAACATAGAGGTTGATCTGTTTATTTGATTAAAATTGTGTAAAACAGTTTTCAGTGCAATGTTAAGAAATTAATTTAAATAAAATCCAATTTTCCAGAAAACAATTTTGCCAAATAATGCATGCATATGTTTAACTTTTAACATTCAAAGTTTATTGATTTTTTTCAAAATTTATCAATGGTTATACGCTTTTTTTTTTCAAAATATAATTTGTATAGATCATGACAATTCCCTATCCCACCATCAACAGGCAAATTTTACAACAGATGTTCACTGTTTCTAAATCTACTGATGCCAAAGTATATATATCTAACTTACGTTTTTTGAGAATCCAAACAATATAGACGCAACATAAACAGCTTTAACCATTCAGGCCAAACCCAAAAACTGAAGCATTGAATTAGGAGTTATATCAGTTTATTTTACGCATATTCAATCATGGGTATTTTAAAAACCTGTGAATAAACCTATACTTTTAATTGGTCCAATCATGTTAATATATGACCTTAACACCTGGATAGAGTTTTGATAACTGGTTTTGTAGTGTAATTGTGCCGTTATTTGGCAGCTTTGTTAAAATCAAGCTAAAAATGTGGCTCTGTTATTTATCTATTATTTACTTGACTGCAGGAGGTTCAGGGGGACCGGGTACAGTCTACTACAGGAAATCTGGGGCCAGCTCAACATTAGTCATCAATAACTTTGGCAAGAGTACAGACATCACCAAAGATGCCAACTGTAATGCCCTAGATGTGGTTACACAAGGTGAGTAATGCCCTAAATGAGATAACACAAGATGAGTAATGCTGTAGATGTGATAACACAAGGTGAGTAATGCCCTAGATGTGATAACACAAGATAAGTAATGCCCTAGATGTGATAACACAAGGTGAGTAATGCCCTAGATGTGATAACACAAGATGAGTAATGCCCTAGATGTGATAACACAAGGTGAGTAATGCCCTAGATGTGATAACACAAGATGAGTAATGCCCTAGATGTGATAACACAAGATGAGTAATGCCCTAGATGTGATAACACAAGATGAGTTATGCCCTAGATGTGATTACACAAGGTGAGTAATGCCCTAGATGTGGTTATGCAAGGTGAGTAATGCCATAGATGTGATAACACAAGATGAGTAATGCCCTAGATGTGATTACACAAGGTGAGTAATGCCCTAGATGTGGTTATGCAAGGTGAGTAATGCCATAGATGTGATAACACAAGATGAGTAATGCCCTATATGTGATAACACAAGATGAGTAATGCCCTAGAAGTGACAACACAAGATGAGTAATGCCTTATATGTGATTACACAAGGTGAGTAATGCCTTAGATGTGGTTATGCAGGGTGAGTAATGCCCTAGATGTGATTACACAAGATGAATAATGCCCTAGATGTGATAACACAAGGTGAGTAATGCCCTATATGTGATAACACAAGATGAGTAATGCCCTAGATGTGACAACACAAGATGAGTAATGCCTTATATGTGATTACACAAGGTGAGTAATGCCCTAGATGTGGTTATGCAGGGTGAGTAATGCCCTAGATGCGATAACACAAGGTGAGTAATGCCCTAGATGTGATAACACAAGATGAGTAATGCCCTAGATGTGATAACACAAGATGAGTAATGCCCTATATGTGATCACACAAGGTGAGTAATGCCCTAGATGTGGTTACACAAGGTGAGTAATGCCCTAGATGTGATTACACAAGGTGAGTAATGCCCTAGATGTGGGTACGCAAGGTGAGTAATGCCCTAGATGTGGTTACGCAAGGTGAGTAATGCCCTAGATGTGGTTACACAAGATGAATAATGCCCTAGATGTGATAACACAAGGTGAGTAATGCACTAGGTGTGATAACACAAGGTGAGTAATGCCCTAGATGGGATTACACAAGGTGAGTAATGCCCTAGATGTGGTTACACAAGGTAAGTAATGCCCTAGATGTGGTTACACAAGGTGAGTAATGCACAAGATGGGTAATGCCCTAGATGGGATTACACAAGGTGAGTAATGCCCTAGATGTGGTTACACAAGGTAAGTAATGCCCTAGATGTGGTTACACAAGGTGAGTAATGCACAAGATGGGTAATGCACTAGGTGGGATTACAAAAGGGAGTAACACACCAGGTGTGAAAACACAGGGTGTGTAATTCACTAGTTGTGATTACAAAAGGTGAGTAATGTACTGGGTGTGATTACACAAAGATACTGTCAGCATGTGGATTATTTGGCCCATCAATGTAGATTATTTGGGCCCATGCTAGTGTGTTATTTGGGCCCATAACTGTGGTATACATGGGTCAATATATCTCCCAGTGAGTAGTATGGAACATATATAGATGGGTATTTAAAATGAGGCAACTTAGAAAGTTTTAATAAATTTGATTTGATTTCATGGTGCTGTAAATATAACTTGAAATACATTCCAAACATATTTTGGAAATTTCTCATTTCAGGTGGTGCAGCCTACATTTTAAATGGCTCGAGTGACCTTGACACAATTGTGATATACGACGGCTCTCATCTTGTCGTTGACAGCAGAGAGGAGGTGGTTGTCTCGGACGTTATAGGTGATGGTAGATCAATGATTCATGTTACCCCAACCTCCACACTGATAGTTGGAGAAACAGTTACGGCCCACGTATACGTCTACCCTACGGCAACACTACACATGCAATCGCAGCCAGCGGTAACATTCAACAGCAACGTTCATATTCAGGGCGCACTGACTTTTGAAAACTCCACCAATCAGAAACTTGTACTATCTAAGCCAGCTGCTCTGATTATAAATTCTACTGATATTTCCTCACTGGGGATGACCGAACTTGAAATAAATTACGAGACCGAATTAAGCATAAAGAATAACGCCACGTTTGTGTTGATTTCTGGAAATATAATCGTAGATGGTTTATTTCATGCTGGGGTGTTGGACATACAGGGACTCACTTCATTTACTGTTGGGCAGAACGGTAGCGTAGTATTTGACCCTGAAACATCAGATATGTACCTCGGCGAAGAAATTATCGTAAATGGTATTGTAACATTGGGAAAGCATGTCAACCTCGTCAATTGCACTAAGTTTAAACTGTTGAAAGGAAGTAGCCTCCAGTGGCCAGACACCGACGAAATAATCAAAACTGAATGTTTTGAAGTGGAAATCGACAGTCCTTTTTCCCCTGGTAGGATTTCTTTTGGTTCCGGCATCGATTATTTCACTGTGGGTAGTAATGGAAATCTCACGATCGCTGCAGATGGACCAATTCTGACAAATGCAGTTTCAATCTCCGGAAAGATGTATATAAAAAATCTTGCCGAGTTTCAGTCTTCCAACACTTCCGATTTGAGAATAGAAATGTTCACAATACATCCTACCAAAGGAGAGCTACATCTCAACACTGAAGGTCTTCCAGCATTGGTGTCGGGTGTCGACCAGAATTCTACATGTAACGTAATCAGGGCACGATATCTGACCATAAACGGAATTCTTGAAAGTGAGAGGCTTAGTATTGATTCAGGCATTGACAAAGTATCAATAAGTAATGATGGAAATTGGAAGTTCACGCCTTGCGACACATTTCATATTCACGAGATCTACACCAATGGAACCATGACGTCGACAACACCACTTCGGTTGGAAGGGAAAGGTTTTGAAAAGGTGCACAATATTTACATCGAGTATGGCGGCACTGTTACTCTAGATTCCGAGGCTCAAGCTACAAAAGCCTGGACGTCGGCCTCCGAGATTGGCGTTCATACTTTTGAAATTAACGGAAAATTCTATGCAGGCGAGCTTAAAAACAATGTTGCTGACAATGGATTCTGGGATGTCCTGAAGATTGAAATAAATGGATCATTTTACTTCCAACCAAATGGAGATTTTATAGTAGATAACGTGTACGTAAACGGCAAATTTGAGGCTTACACCCATATAAATATCTATTCCCATAACAATAGCATGATATTCCATGTTGATACAAAAGGAAACGTAAAATTTGATTCCCTTGTAAGTTCCAACTGGGAGCAAGAATCAGTGTTCACCACAAAAACACTTCAGATGGAGACTAACTCATACTTTCAATCTGGCAACACCAAATGGGATGTTACAACCGCATTACTGTACGGCAAGCTTTACTCCTATCCTTCGTCGGATGTTCAGATTGTCTATTTTGATGTCTTCGCCACTGGCCTTGTTGACTTCTCTCGATCCGTATTAGTTAAAGGTGTGAATTTAACCGTAGCGTCAGGCGGGTCTATTGATATGGCATACCAGCATTTACCTGACAATGCCACATCCGGTTCAACACCATCGCAAATTCTATACAAAACAATAGACATCAGCGGAACAGTGAAGGCCGGTTCAGTGTATATAGGTCCACTTGCAGACGGCACGCAGACTTGCGAGACGGTGAAAATCTCTGGAAGTTTATACGTGACTGGCGGTGGCTATCTCTCGGACAATGGACCAGGTGAGTTAATAGTCATGTGATTTAAAAGTAGTCATGTGATTTTTCACGTGACCCGTCAACCAGATTATGATTTCTTTTGTGGTAAATGTTTAAGATGTACTGTCTAGGTTATTTCAAAGCTATGATTATCGAGGAGAGTAACTATATAAAAATTGTTTCAAGCACATTTTTCTAATGACACTAAAATGTTTGCAATAAAAAAGCTGTTCTTTCAGACAGTTCTCTGTATACATGTTTTGCAATTTCTTGGTAATATTGTTTTATTCTATTATATAAAAAGTTTGCATGTTTTAAATTTCTGTCAAAGGAAAGTTCATATATAAAATTGTATTTTTACACTCTTTATTTCTAATTTTCTAATGGCCCTTTCCAAGAAAATAAAAATAGTATGAATATATAATTTTATATAACAGGTTAGCTTGATTTTTGTTTAACAAATTGTAAGTGTTTCAAGATAGAATAAAAATGTAGTTGTGCATTTCTTCATAAAATGCATGTAATTCTTTTTCATTAAATAGGTAAAGGACAAATTTCCTCTAGCGGTGCCAGTGGTGCCAGTCACGGAGGTCGAGGCGGTAGAGGGGGCAGCGTTACCTATGCCAGCCAGCCTTATGGAACTATCTTTACCGAGAGCACCTGGGGATCTGGCGGGGGTACCCGTTTGGCTACTGAGGCCACAGGAGGGCGTGGCGGAGGTCTCATCCATATGTATGTCACTAAGTCTGTGACAATCAGTGGATCGGTGATGGCTAATGCCATGCCTTCGTCAGTAAGTTGGACTGTCGTTTGAAGTGTTAGACATGTTTTGCTATCTGGTATTACATTTTATTGTGTCGCCTGCATAACATGGCAGACACTTAGGGATCACTTTGTCCATCGTCAGTCTGTCACACTTTAACCTGCAACCTAACCTAGGCCATAACTTGAAAAGTATTTGACCTATGTTCATGAAACTTAACACACATCTTCATCTTAACCCAAGGAATGTTGTAAAATATGTCCAATAACTCTGACTTTCATTTTGGCAGAGTTATGCCCACTTTCATAAAACGTTAACCTGCAACTTAACCAAGCTCATAACTTGGCTTCAAACTGTATAGTTAGATTGTACTTGCTGAAATAAGCACACAGCAGGCAACACAAGTGTTCAGTGGAATACTCTTTTAGTATTCCAATGATTTGTTATTCATTAAAATATCGAAAAATGCAGCCTGAACCAAATTTAAAGTGTGAGCAAGTGAGTTATCATGCATTCCTCAACGCAGAAATCGCTCATTAATGCAGCCAACAAAATTGTGATTGAAAAATTCCATATCGGGGAGAAAGAAACAACCGCTGTTTAAAAAAAAATGAACACATTAGGTATCTTGAACTCCCGTAACGCAATTTCGACAAAACAAGGATTGAAGTTCACGTATGCGAGACTCTTCTCTCAGACATATAAGTTTTTCATATAGTGAGCAAGTTTGTGTAACTCTCTCTCCTTTATCACCTGAAAATGTCCATTTACAATTACTCTATGCCACATTGTTCAACAAAATAAGGATTGGAAAATGCTGAGTGCAATATCAGGAGATACAGATATGTTGAAAGTCCATTCTTTTTTATGATAGTATAATATACGAATACAGCTATTATAGTTACATAATACAGAATATATTTTGCTCTCATTTAATCTTTCGATTGTAGTGAAGTCCCTCCAAACTTATGACAATATGCAGGTCAGCAACTTTGTATGTTGGGATTTGGCTGTCCTGCATACCAGATAGGGATATCCGCATATACGTATTGCTATACATGTGTTGGTAAATCAGGCCTTGAATTCACCAACCATTCTTGAGCATATTCTTAGACTTAAGCTCAAGTATGCAAATTTCAATCACAACTATTTCTATAAGTTTACAGAGCTGCTATGTATAAATATGATGCATACTAATTAATAGCAACTTCTTACGATTGTTTATCTTTGAAGGTCATGAAAATATTTGTAAACAAAATTCCAGTTCCTGGGCTCAAGTCTAAGAATAGTCTGAAGAATGGTTGGTGAATTCCAGACCTGATCTTACGCATGGTGTGTGCTAAAGATGATGTAAAACACCATTCAAACAAACAAAGGGGTGAGGGAGGGGGTGGGGTGAGGAAGTGGGTGTGGTGGGGGGGGGGGGGATTAAAACCGTGTGCCTCTCCAAGAACTAAAGTATCTTGTTCTTTAGTTATAATAAGTTTCATGTTCACCCCTCAACCTGACGTCAATGGCTAAACTTAACTTAACTTTCAAAAACTTTTAATGATGGCAGCATCAACACAAAAAATGTCAGTAGTATGCAAGAAAAAGAATCAGTCATGTTTGTTTTAAAAGTACAACCCTCAGTATAACTATTACACTTGTAACTTTGGCAGAGCTGGAGAACACATTTCCCTACTGCTAATCCAAATCTCTCTAATTCTAAGACCAATCTGTCAGACGCTGGCAAGTAGAGGTATGCAAATGGTCTCCATTATTTTAGCTTGATATACATCATGGATACCTTAATTATGTCGTTTCCATTGAATTTAGTCCGGCAGTTCCGGTGGTGGTAGTGGTGGAAACGTTTACATACAGAGTGACGGAGATTTTCAGCTTACCGGATATATCTACTGTAATGGTGGATCCACAACCGGTGCTGGTGGCGGAGGTGCCGGTGGCAGGATTCATGCATTCATTCAGAGCGGAGATTTCATTAGTGGACATATAGAGGCAAAAGGTATGATGGTAACAATAAAACCCAAATTTGCCTTTTCACCATAAGTCGAAACAGAAATAATTTTGTGTAATCCGATGTGATTATTTAGGTTTTGGGAAATTGACCTTATTCTGCCATACACAGTTGACATTGGGAAAAAGGGCCCAGTGACTACCCAGAACACAATATATCCTGCCAACATGTTATTATTTAAGATAATTTTTTTTTAAAAAATCATCTAGATCAAAGCTGTGTTTCTATCGACTTTCATTGAAAGTATTTCAATAACTGAACATTTTAACCTGTGCAGAGTTATTCTCTGGAGCTTCTGCAATGTGTTAATTCAATAGTGAATATAATCAAGTGGTGTGGAAACTACAGAACCTTACCAACAAGATAATGTTGCGTACTCGTATATTGTTACGGATATTTACAGGTGGTAAAAGTTGTATACTCTTGTGTTGTTATGAATGTTAACAGGTGGCAGTTCTGTATCGGGCGAGAACCTTACCTCAAAGATAAAAGTTACATGCTCATGTGTTGTTATGAATGTTTACAGGTGGCAGTTTTGTATCGGGCGAGAACCTTACCTACAAGATAAAAGTTACATGCTCATGTGTTGTTATGAATGTTTACAGGTGGCAGTTTTGTATCGGGCGAGAACCTTACCTACAAGATAAAAGTTACATGCTGATGTGTTGTTATGAATGTTTACAGGTGGCAGTACTGTATCGGGCAAGAACCTTACCTACAAGATAAAAGTTACATGCTCATGTGTTGTTATGAATGTTTATAGGTGGCAGTTTTGTATCGGGTGAGAACCTTACCTACAAGATAAAAGTTACATGCTCATGTGTTGTTATGACTGTTTATAGGTGTCAGTTCTGTATCGGGCGAGAACCTTACCTACAAGATAAAAGTTGTATACTCTTGTTGTTATGAATGTTTACACTGGTGGCAGTTCTGTATTGGGCAAGAACCTTACCTACAAGATAAAAGTTACATGCTCATGTGTTGTTATGAATGTTTACAGGCGGCAGTTCTGTATCGGGTGAGAATGGCGGGCCAGGGATGACGTACCTACAGGGTCCCAATATCAAGAATTTACGTGTGGACAACAGGTGTCAGCAGCCAAAGGTACAATGACAGGCCCTGGCTACTGGCTGTCTGTAGTTTATATTCATTTGATCACTGTACTTGCAGATAATTACTTGCCCTGATTTATTATACCCCCGCTTTCACAAAGTGAAGTTGGTGCTATATAGGAATCACGTCCGTAAAGTCGCGTTGCGTCCCGTTTTTAATACTTGCATATCTCAAACATTTATTACAGAAGTATGGCCCTTTGTTTGATTTAGAATTTAAGCGGGGGTATTCATCACCTTCAGTGATAGTTCTAGTTTGACTTGGCAACTTTGTAAATAGTTGATGGTGTTGATACTCTTGACAATTGCACTCATTTTGCATCCATAACTAATGCCCGCGCAAACGAAGGCGAAAGTCGTGGAAGCCTCTTTCATGAAGAGTTGTAAAGAATCGTATAAAAAAATCCTGATATTTCATCTCTCCTAGCGCTATTAACAGACACATTTATGTCTCTCCCACTTTGTGAAGGGGAGACATATTGTTTTTGTGCTGTCTGTTGTCTGTCCGTTGTCTGTCGTCTGTATGTCACAAACTTTGTCCGGACTAGTTCTCCTGAACCCGTGGCCGAATTTCAATGAAACTTTGCAAGGATGATCAGTACCATTAAGCCTATTTTGCCGTGTTGCCGGTTGAATGATTTTTGGCAGAGTTTTATAATGGCCCTTTAAAGGTTTTCATACACAAACTTTGAACTACTTCTCCTGAACCCCTTGCCAGATTTCAGCCTAGTTGCGCATATCTTCATTGTGTTCCAGTTGAATGATTTTTGGCAGAATTATTGCCCTTTCCCCAGTGGGGGTGACATCTGTTTTTGCTAAAAACAACCTCTAGTTATTAATTCTTTTTTTGCATTCAACTTATATTTTAGCAGATTTATTTGCTGCATATTACATACAACATATAACCTAGCAAGTTTGCATTACACCGTGTTAATAATATTAAATACAATGTATGACTATTTTTCAAGAGGTATAATATAAAGTAGAAAAAGTAATATTAGAAACAAAGATAATAGATAATGAGTTTGTTAGAGAGCACCATTGGCCAACTCACGTTTTGTTTATAGTTTTCTCCAAGTTTCTTGAGATTGATGGACAGTATCAGTTTAAGGGCAGTGTATATTCTGTTTTCATTCTGCTGTTTAATGTTATTAAGAACAATTAAAATCTTGATATCTTGTTTTTTTTATATTTACGTATTAAGAGTGGTAATCTATTACAGGTGACAGAGCCTAGTGGTTCAGCAGCTGGAACCACCCAGTATAACAGCTACATTCAAACTGGTATGTATGTTTCAAGTTCCCTGCCGTGAGAGAATTCTTCCAATTTTGGGGATTGATCACTCTATTTTAAAATAAATCGAATAATAAAAATCTTTTTTGGAAGGATGTTTTTAAATGAGAATGCCCATATAGAATATTTTGTTAACATTTGCAAAAAGCACTGAAAATGATGTAAAACACCATTCAAACAAACTAACTGTTTTCTCTTTCTAAGCACAGCTATAAATGGTCTAAATAATAATTTCACTAGATGTTAAACAACAATAATTCTGTCCTGTACAGGTGGTATAGCGTACCTGACGCCCTCTGTAGACAACTTTGTGTTTGAGTTTACCCATGTGGAGTTGTATGGCGGGGCACACCTTACCCTGGGAGGAATTGGTACCAAACTGAAGACAGAAGTGATGTATGGGGACGATACAGGGCACCTCCATATCGGGCCCGGCCATACGTTTGAGCTAACAGAGGTAGGCAATAGTCTTTACTGAATTTGTTCAAAGCAGAATATAATAATTAGTCTTGGAAATTGTTGAATCTAAAACAAAGAGCTTAAGAATCAGACATGATTGGGTCAGACTGATCATGAGAAGCAATAATCTTGTAATTAAATTTTCATTACGGGTATAAGCTCTTCTGTTCAAAGGGATTAGTACGTCTTCCATTGGTCTCATTGGCATGCTTTTTTTAGCAGCAGTTTCTCTGACACCACTTTGGAAATTTTATTTAAATTTCACATGGATACTTTTGATATAGAGTGGAACATACAGAAGAAAAAATCAGGTTGATCCTAAAATAAGGATGGTCACTGTTACTGTTAATTTATTGTAAATAAAATGTTTCGTTTTCTTACTCTAATGAAATACCTGCTATATATTCAGTCAGAAAAAAATAGTATGTTTAAAAATACAAACTGCTTAAAACATACTGACCTCTTTAGACCATTAGAGCATCCACAGGCCGTCTTTTGCCTCAGGCCTCTTGTTTAATATAGATTTGATTACTGCAATTTATGTAAGTCTGATAGTTAATGATATTTTTTTTGTTACAATCAAATGTCAATTAAATTTTGATTACTGAATCTGTTAGAAGGTTCTTAAAGACTTAAGTTGATATAATGAATAAAGTCTACTTATTTACCAGGTATCTGAGTACAAGCGTACCAACATCACGTATGAGGTGTTCCTATATGAGGAAGCCACCTGGATCATGCCTGAGTCCACCGTAGAATTTCGGAAAGCCCTCGACCAACGGGCCCTGGGAATGTCCACAAGCAGCTGGTCGTGCCCCAGCAGTCTACTGAAGACATCATCGGCACATATGTGGGGCACCTTGGATGGCACCAAGACACATCTATTGGTGTCAACAGGTAACGATGAGGAACATATTTACTAGTGTCTACAGTTAACCCCGGACACCCCCAGACCACCATTTTTTTTCTTTTCGGAATTGGTAATATGGCCTTATTCCCATAACTGTGATTGGTTAGATAAAAAAGTATTTATATAGAGCCAATCCAACCAAAAAATGTTTATCTGGTTTGATTTTGCGGATTTAATTTCCTGTGGTGAATCATCAGTGGGCTTTTTAATAAAAGTATGTGTGTTTGTTTGACTTTATTTTTCTCTTCACCAATGTCATCAGGT
>JAWPHD010021817.1:0-27050 GCA_037043455.1 Cyrtodaria siliqua
GTTTTTTTTATGTATTGTGTTGTTTTTTTTAATTTTCGGATTTTTACAGACAGTGTGTACACAGCTGCGTGCTCTAAGATAATGCCTTTTGAATAAACCTTTTTTTTTAAATATTGAATGTTGTTTAACGGCTCATCAACACAGTATAGGTTATTTAGAGCCGCCCCAGAGAGAGAGAGGGGAAGGATACATAGGAATCCGGGAACCGTGCCCTATTATTATCATCGAATAGATTCCTATGGTTCTTTAACGTGCTTGGAGGATAGACCGATACACGGGACCGTCCGGTTTACGTCCCTATCCAACAGAAGAGGCTAAGGGAAAGTGTCTTGCCCAAGAACACACCGACGAAACTCAGTGGCAACACGGATGATTGAACCCGAGGCCTCCGGTTACAAATCCGCCGCGCTACCGACTGCGCCACGCGATAAGGAGTGATCAGCGAAGCATCATACACTTAAGCTTCTTTGTGTTTATCTTGTTCTGTATATTCTGTAAATAAGACACTTAAATATGGAGATGCTTGAAATTTGTAAAATGTAGGTCTATTGAAAAACGCGTATTTACAATTGTGGAGCGCTGTGGTCTAGTGGTATAGCGTTGAACCCATGACCGAAAAGTCGTGGGTTCGATCCCCGCCATTACCATATGTGTTGTGTCCCTGAGCAAGACACTTTATCTGCATATACTTAGTTTAAACATATTTATTTTACATCGATTGCGAAACAAGTTATTGCAACTTAGATTAATCACTCTCGATGGCTTCCTGGGTAGAACCAGTACTAAGCAATGTGGATTAATTCTCTAGCTCTAGGGTAAATAACGTGGCCGCGGCGAGGATCGAACCCACGACCTCTCGGTCTGGCGTTCTGCGCTCTACCACTGGACCACGCACTCCTCAATATCCTTAGTACTGGTTCTACCCAGGAAGACATCGAGAGTGATTCAAATAAGTTCATAGATCTTTCGTTGCAATCGATGTAAAATAAATAAGTTTCAACTATTAAACTACATATTTACAATTCAAAACTAAACTAACACTCCAAAGTACTGTGACTGTATATTCGATCATATGCATTTTGTCATTTTTTGTTCATGCTCATTAAAGGTCTTCGTCATGACCCCTGCATTGTTTCAGGTGCCATCTCGCTCACATCACTAAGAACAGTGGCAGAAAAACAATCACGTGGCTCCAGCGTAAATGGAGTTTCTACGATAGAATTTGCAGCAACTCTGCAGTTCAGGGTGAGAAGGTTCTAGGCCCATTTTCCATATTTTATCTCGATGTACATGGAAGATGAGCCTGGCATGTTCATGCCTGTTAGGCGCCATATAACCTTTTCATGTGTTGGTGCGCCTTTAAACCCCAATTCAATTCGTCTGATAATTGCATTAATATAAGTATACTTATACGACTTTTGGTTTTCAAAGTTTCCATGTGAAAGTTGCATTCAATAGTTGATTTTGATGCTTGTCCTGCTCAAATCGTCCAATTCATTAATGATTTAGTACACAAGGGAATCGAGAGAACCGTCAGAGCGAACTCCCTTTCGACTTTGAATATACTTTTAATAAATATCGTGAAAGCACTTTCGATTAATGGTTACTGCAAAACTTTATTTACTTCTCCGGAGACCTAGATTATCTTTTCGCAATTTAAAAGCAGTAAATCAAAGAATTTCACAATTGATTTAGTTCCTGCAAAAAACTAGCACTGTTTCGTATACATATATTCAATCGACTAAGGATGGTGTCATTTCTGAGTATATATCTCAGTGCATCGATATTAAGGTTTGGATGGAAGAAAAGAACAAGAGCACCGCCCAGCGGGGTATCTTCATTATTGTAGACCTAATACTTTGAACATTATTATACACAATCTCTTCAAGGTTCATACAGCCTTAAAACCACTCCAACCTTAAAAAGTCCTTAAATTCTGACAAAATATCATTAAAGGTCCTTGAATTTCAACATCAGTCGATTAATTATACAAGAGGAATAATATCTGACGTAGTTTAAAAAAAAATCGGCAAAACAAAAAAATCACCGATAATGTTATGAGTTAAACCGGGCATTAACAATGGGTTATTAGGGCCCACAAGTCCTTAAAAAGTCCTTAAATATCATTGTAAAAGGCAATGTTAGGTTCCAGGTTAAACGTTTTGCAAATGAAAATCATTCAAAACATATGATTAAGAGACGGGCCTTTCATTGGATCATGCTGAAGATGTGTACAAAGTTTCATTGCTACAAACCTTATACTTTGAAAGTTAATGGCAAGGTTATGTTCCAGGTTAAACCTTTTACAAACGGAAATGAATCAAACCGAGGTTTGCCGAGTCATTGTGTCCATGTACAATTTGACATTATTTGGAGAAGATTAGCTAATACTTACCCAAGTTAGAGTTCGGTGTTTACTATTTCAAGCGGCATAACTCTGGAATTACTGAGGCGATTGGACTGATTATTGGACCCGACATTGAGCCTATAATTTGGCAAAGTCTGAAGAAGATTGGATAACACGTATCCAAGTTAAGAGTCCGAACATTTATTTCGTAATGTTTTATTATTTCAAGGGGCATACATGAAATTATTTAGGCGATGGGGCCGATTATCGAACTTCGTCGAATAATCGATTTTACCACGTATGGGAGGAAGAGTGGATAACAAATACCCAAGATAGAGTTCGGGCAACATTAATTTCGCGAAGATTTACTATTCCAAGAGGCGTAACGCTGAATTACAGAGGCGATGGGGCGAAAGTCATTTTTTTCCCAAGACATTGTGCCCATATACAATTTGACAAAGTTTAGAGAATACTCAAGTTAGAGTCCAGATATCATGATTACGCACGTACGGACGGACGACCAGGAGTAGTACTATATGCCTTTCAACCATTCTTCGAATGTCGGTGGCATACAAACGTTTGCAATACAGCAAACATAATCTTTGAACGATAACAAATAAGTTATAAACTACACCTTTAATAACATCTCACGCAACATAGATGATGTTTTGGACATTGACAACCTATTCTTCTATGGTTAACACTATCCAGCCTTAAACACTTTAACTCATCAAAGCTATGGTGATCGAAATTAAAAAAAAATCTAATTATATTGCTTAATTATTTTCTAGATTTAAATCTCTCTATTGAGAATAACGAGCAAATATTTATGACAGAAGAGATGATTTCAATTTTCACATTAGATATCTCATTTACACGAGGATCTTTACCAGCAAGATATTATGGAGTATATAACATGTTTCGAGAGTTTGTAGTCAAGTCAAGAACTCCACCAGGGCTATCGTTAACTCTTCTGTGTCAAGGATCATCACAACTGTGGTGACCTGACATAAAACCTTCAATAAATACTGAAAAGGGGATCCGTTGGAAGCAACAACCACAAACAATAGATAAAAGTAGCAGACTCGGTTTTATTGAGTGATTTTCATGGGAGGTAAAGTATGTAAAGTTGTTTAAGACTCTACTCTTAGTCATAATCTCTTTCATACAATGCGTAACGAAAACTTAACCCATAACCCGCTACATACATATAAAGGACTTCTCTCTTTGAATTAAGACTATTCCATTTATGTGACAAAGGGGTGTTTGGGGAAAATGACTTATCAGTGATCAGCAGCTGGTCATTGTAAACCCTGATCAGCCTGTCAGTTACTCGCAGGCTGATCTCGGTCTACAGTGGACGCAGCGGCTATTATAGTCGTGCTTAGCGGGTTAATCATGTTAATCGTTGAATACTTTCATCAAAAACGATTATGATCCTATTATTTTGCAACGCACAGCATGTTTATTGGTTGATCCAATTCGCTGTTCTCTTTGACTGCACTATGATTGTAAACTCAAAGGTTGAAGACTGTCTCTACATAAATCATAAAAAGGACGGTATCATTTGATATTCGTCTTAAATCCCGTCTTTTTGTACGGTTCATCACTATGTTGGTTTGCCTCTGGTAAGTTCCTAAGTACAATATAAGTGGCTTTCTACGTTTTTTGCTTTGTTTTAATATTCAAATATACTTGTTCATCTTTGTGTTATTGTCTAATAATGCAGTCTTGTTTGTTAGAAAATAGTACGGCGGGTATTCCCTTATTTACCCTATTCAGTGTTAATGGGATGACCAGGGTAACAGTGAGATTTCAGGAACTATAGCAGCAGTTTAAACTAAAAGGCCCCCCTCCCCTTCCCCCCACCCCACCCCCAGTGCCACTGATCCAAGGTGGTACAACTATGCCTACCATTTTATAGTTTTAATTCAATTGTGTTTTGTACGACTGAGTTCTGTATATGGCAAACATCCTGTCCGACGTTTTGTTTTCTATCATTAAAAATGTCCAATGCCCAAATTGGTGGCTTTAAAGTACCGCTTGGCAGTATTGCTTCTTACATTACCTCTCATGAACAGACTTAATTAAACCGAATTTGCTACTTTATTCTCTTGCTTGTGTTTTTGATTCCAAAAATCTCCCTTTTCAGAACTTATTTCTAATATGTTTTCCCATTGTCACAGAGCATTGCGTATTGCGAATGTTTTTGTTCTGCTGCATTTCTGAAATATTTATTAAACTATTGATATTAAGTTTCACACGCTTTTGTAATAATGAGCGTTAGCAGATAATGCCATCGACTATCTAATATTCGAACAACACATTCAAGAATAATTGATCGGTTTAAAACACACAACAAGCTTCGGCTGTTAGCTTTCCAACGATTCGGATCTGATGATCTCTTAATGTAATACCAATTCGTATTTCGTCGCAGGACACTTAAACGTATAACAAACAGTTATAACAGAAGCACAAGGCTACGTGTAAAGATGAATATTTTATTTACGACATAGTTGTGTGGTAAACAAGCAATAGATTGTCATCTAATTCTGTTTTTCCTAAAATTCATTTTTTAATAAACATGTTTTTTAACTAAAGAAAAAGTTGAGGTTTCTCTTCTTTTATATTGGTATGTGTTATTTTGAAAAAAAAACAAAATGTAAATGAAATCATTTCGTGTTCGGCCGTTTCTAAAGGTCCACTCTCATACTCTTTTTTTATGGGGGCTATAAACAACATATATTGGAAAATGTAATATATGAGTATGCCTTTACTTGTATTTCTATATTAGCTATGTTTTTCACAGTTTCCAGACTCTATTTATGCAACCTCATATGAACGAGACTTCCATTTTATATACAAAATAAGTTAACACTCATTTGTAGTCTCCACGAAATCGTCTCTACAAGTCGTCAATAATGTTGATTGATTAGTCAGACAGCATCGGAAACAAATCGAATAAAAGTATGTATCTGCAAAATAAATCCACTATTTCCTCCATCGTATACTAGTAGACGTATAACATTACATCGAGCAATAGATGTATTCCGATTGTGAAAGTCCTAAAAGCAATATGTCTATGGCAATACGACTGTGAAGTCCTAACAACAATATGCCGATGGTAATATAATTGTGAAAGTCCTAACAGCAATATGCTGATTGTAAAAAGATTGTGAAAATCCTAAAGGCAATGCGTCAATGATGGTAATATGACTGTTAAAACCCTAACAGCAATATGTCGATGACAATACTATTGTGAAAGCCCTAACAGCAATATGTCGATGACAATACTATTGTGAATGCCCTAACAGCAATATGTCGATGACAATACTATTGCGAAAGTCCTAACAGCAATATGCCAATTGTAATGCAATGCTGAAAGTCATAAAAACAATATGCCGATGGTAATACGATTTTGAAAGTCCTAACTGAAATATGCCGAAGGTAATATGATTGTAAAAGTCCTAAATGCAATATACTTATTGTAATGCGATTGTGAAAGTCCTAACGACAATATGCCGATGGTAATACGATGAGAAAGTCCTAAAAGCAATATGCCGATGAAGATATGATTGCGAAAGTCATAGCAACAATATGCCGATGGTAATATGATGTTAACATCCTAACAGCAATATGCCGATGGTAATATGATGTTAACATCCTAACAGCAATATGCCGATGGTACGATGGTAATATGATGTTAACATCCTAACAGCAATATGCCGATGGTACGATGGTAATATGATGTTAACATCCTAACAGCAATATGCCGATGGTACGATGGTAATATGATGTTAACATCCTAACAGCAATATGCCGATGGTAATATGATGTTAACATCCTAACAGCAATATGCCGATGGTAATATGATGTTAACATCCTAACAGCAATATGCCGATGGTAATATGATGTTAACATCCTAACAGCAATATGCCGATGGTAATATGATGTTAACATCCTAACAGCAATATGCCGATGGTAATTCTATATTTCGCTATAAGAACTGGTGATATTACACTCATCTATCGTTGCTTTCGAGAATTTAAAAGTGTTGCTGTTTGTTTTACTTTTGACATTTTGGGATTTCTGTCTCTATACAGATTGGTTAACGTCACAAACCCATCAAACAAAGCGACATTAAACACAATTATTGATATTTGCTACACAACCAAGTGTATTAAATTCGCGATTAACAGCAAAATACTACCAAATATTGATTAAGCTTTGGCTTCGTTAAACATATTTTAATATAAATATTAATATATATTCTTTTTAACAAGTTCTGAATAATTTTAACAAACGTATTTTATATAAAGAAATGTCTAAATATGGTTCTTGTCATATAATATTGTGTAATGATATTGAACATGTGTGCCAAGTATCGAAGCTTTCCGACAATTCGTTTTTGAGAAATAAAGAAAAACAAAAACGTTAAGCAAAACGTCAAAATGCATAGACGAACGGACAGACGGACAGACAGACAGACGGAAATCGCAAAAACTATAAGCCCGAATTTGCTGCGCAATCCTGCTAAAATATAACAATTAAAAAGGAATAGTCTAATACAGCAGAAGTGTTAATTACTTACATCGAAGGCTTTCTGCAACTGTGTTTGTACATCATTAACTGAAAGTTTTGCTGAATATTGTGTTATTCTGTAGGATATATCTTGTTTAGGCCATCTACTTCCTAAAACAAATAGAAAAAAAAGAGTTAAATAGCATTATACCATATGAAACCTTCACCTAATCCACGGAGAAGTAGGTATCATCTAATCCACGGAGAAGTAGGCATCACCTAATCCACGGAGAAGTAGGTATCATCTAATCCACGGAGAAGTAGGTATCAGCTAATCCAAGGAGAAGTAGGTATCACCTAATCCACGGAGAAGTAGGTATCATCTAATCCACGGAGAAGTAGGTATCACCTAATCCACGGAGAAGTAGGTATCATCTAATCCACGGAGAAGTAGGTATCACCTAATCCACGGAGAAGTAGGTATCAAATATACGTCAGCACAAACATAACAGTGTTGACAATAGTAACAGAAGGTTGCATTTAAAGTCAGAATATGCATATTCTGCCTTTAAAACGCCTTGAAATATATGAAAACAAAATGTTAAAACCCATGTTTTTGTTCTGAATGTTCATGTTAATATTAAAAATGCGTATTAGAGTTTGTACTATGCACTCGTTTTTCTTCGGATAAATACTACGCTCCTAAAGTTGCGCAATATTAATACGCGAAAGAACTCGCACATTTATCCCAATACAAATTTAATAACCTATAACTATTGCCACTCAACGAATATTATGTTTTCTAGATTTCAGAGTGCTCTCGAGGTTGCCACGGAGATATATAATAACGTGACAACATGGCTTCGTTTTGCAACATTCGACAGTATAGCTAGAAGACTAAAACTTGTTTTACAATCACTAATTCATAAAGATCAAACTGGCTCCTTAGCTGGGCGATATATAGGAGAAAATACCAGACTGGTATATGATATTATGTTTTATGCTGAAAAATACAGTCTACCTGGACTGCTCCTTTTGATCGACTTTGAAAAAGCTTTTGATTCACTTGCTTGGGACTTTATTTTTGAAGTACTTGATTTCTATAAATTTGGTCCAATTTTTAAAAGATGGATAAAAGTATTTTACACCAATATTGAATCTTGTGTTATAGTAAATGGCCACCTCTCAGACTGGTTTTCTATACATCGAGGCTGTCGTCAGGGCGACCCACTCTCTCCATATATATTCATTCTGTGTTCAGAAATACTGGCTGTCTTGATAAGGAATAATATAAATATAAAAGGTTTAAGAATAGGTTCCAAAGAACATATACTTTCGCAATATGCAGATGACACTACATTAATACTGGATGGTTCAGAAAAATCTCTAAGACACGCTCTTAAAACTTTAACATTTTATGCAAGAGTCTCCGGCCTTCATATGAACTTAGATAAAACTAAGGTTATTTGGATAGGCTGTAGAAAAAGATGTAATGTGAAAATTTGCAGAGAATATGAACTATGTTGGGAACATGACTCCTTCACTCTTTTAGGAATTAAATTCTCTGTAGACCTAGACACAATATGTACTATTAATTATAAAAGCAAAATTGAAGATATAAAGAAACTCTTGAGTAGCTGGTCAAAAAGGATCCTCTCACCAATAGGTAAAATCACCGTAATAAAGAGTCTAGCCACTTCAAAAATAAATCATTTAATTTCATCAATACCTAACCCCCATCAAAGTGTAATAAATGAACTAAAATCATTATTTTTCAACTTTTTGTGGGGTGGTAAAAAAGATAAAGTCAAACGTCAAGTTATATATCAAGATAAAAAGCGAGGTGGTTTAAGAATGATTGATATTGACTGCTTTTTTAAGTCTTTAAAAATCACCTGGATAAGACGTCTTTTGAAAATCGAAAATAACTACTTAGGCATTGTTCAAGACATGAACCCATGGATAAAAGATTTTACATTATTTGGCATAGACTATATAAATAACAATTTAAAAACATTGGATAACCCTTTCTGGAAAGATGTATTTGAAAGTTATAAATATTATTTGCATAATTTTTCACCAACCTCATGGCATCAGTTTCATGGGGTTCCGTTATGGTACAACGAAGATTTAAAGGTCGGAGGCTCATCTATTTTTTTGCACCATTGGTTCTCGAAAGGCATTTTTTTCATCAATGACTTGCTTGATATAAGCGGTAAATTTTTATCATTTAAAGTCTTTAAAGAAACCTATGAATTAAAAACAAATTTTCTAGAATATTTTGGTGTTGTAGCATCAATTAAAAGGCTGCTATGTTCATACAAGTTCTCACTTTTTCCTTGCAAAGGTACAAATCCTATAATCCCGTTCCATCTATCAAACATTTTAAAAGATATTAAAGGTAGCAGATCAATTTATGATGCAATTCTTATAAAAAATATAACCCCATCAGCGATAATAAAATGGAATGAAGAATTTAATAATAAATACCTAAATTGGAATAACATTTTTGCTGCAACATTTAAAATAAATCAGGATGTAAAACTCCAATGGTTCCAGTATAGGATAAACCATAGGATTCTAGGTACCAATTATTTACTAAAAAAAATGAACATTTCTCATTCTGATAAATGTACTCTTTGTAATAAAGCGGTAGAAACAATTAAACATCTATTTTATGACTGTGAGGTTTCAAAGTTATTTTGGTCAGACTTATCTACTTTAATTAACAGCACATGTACTAGCATAGTGACTAACTGGTCAGACTCAGATATTATATTAGGAAATACTAAATTTGATAATATCCTTAATAAAATTCTAATATTAGGAAAATACCATATATTCTTTCAAAAACAAAATAATTCTGCACCCTCCTGCCTCAACTTTATTTACTATTTAAAATCAGTTTATAAAACTGAAAAATTCATTGCTTATACAAACTCAAAAGATATATACTTTCATAAAATATGGAACCGATATGAAAATATTGTCGCCGAACCATAACTACTATTTGCTACTATAGCAATTGCTATAAATTGCTATAAATATCATAAACTACATCTACTGTTTACCCTTCCGTATTCTATTTTATTTGTCCAAATGTCAAGTTACTCAACTTTATAGATATGTGTCTTCTTTCGAGTATGAAACATGTCATCTTTTTCTGCCAAAAACCTTTTTCTAAATTTTTTCATAACTTATGGAACACGTTTATGTAACAAGAGGTATGACAAGCATTTGCAGTTTTAAAACTAGTCATTCTTCGATCGCTTTATTTGATAAGTCGATGCTTGTTATTACCCCTTGGTAATCTACATCATGATGTAAAGTTTAGCATACAATTGTAATACAAGTAAAATATGTACATATATCATGCCATTATGCTTTAAACCATACATAAACATAGTCATATATTATTCAATACATTTGTAAAAACTTTGTATTTATTACTAGGTCATGAATGGGAGATAAATTTGTAATGCAAGAACTACAGATAAGCTGAGTATTTAAATATTTAACTGGCATTCGCCCTGCAAATTTTATTTTATGAAGCTTGCTCAGACTGCCACTCTACCCTCATTCTAAATTCGATGGAACAAATACTAATTACAGACAAAAGATGGTAATAGTTCTATTATGAACAAGACAATGTCTTACAAGTTATCTCCCCGTACAAAAGATAAAAAAGAACACATTGTCTTTAAACTAAATAGAACTAACAATGAAAGGTAATTATATTTAAGATATGGTATACAACTATCAATTGATATTTAACAATCACAATGTTTTTGTAATTAAAGATCACCCACTCATGACCTCAAGAATAGATAAAAAAGAAAAAATCCCCAATTAATAACTTTTCTACACATTATATATGATTTTTTTTTCACTGTTATATTGTATATAATTGTATGCATAATATATTGTAAGGTGCACAGAGGGATGGTCCTCCCCGACCCTCGTGCACCTATGACGGGGAGAATAAACGGACCACCACTTTGGTGATCGAAATTAAAAAAAACAACATTCGACAGTTCTATATGAGTATAAAAGTGACTGTTTCCACGAACGTTGTGATTGCCCGTTTAAAATGACCAATTCGTTGTGAAAACAGTTTTTGTACAAATGTCTAACATGTGATTGTTTCAGGTCGCTAACTAACACCCGGCTTGCGTGGTCCAGTGGTAGAGCGTCGGACGCTAAGCACAAGAGGGCGCGCGTTCGATCCTCGCCGTGGCCACGATATTTATCCTTGAACAAGATAATAAATCCCTATTGATTAGTACTGGTTATACTCAGGAAGCCATCGAGAATGAATGACGTAAACTGTAAGAACTTGTCTCGCAATCGATGTAAAAGAAATATATTTAAGCTTAACTCAAGTTTGAATTGAATTAAATTAAATTGGGTTTTAAGGCGCACCAACACATGAAAGGTTATTTGGCGCCTAACAGGCATGAACATGCCAGGCTCATCCTCCATGCACATCGAGATAAAATATGGAAAATGGGCCCAGAACCGTCTCACCCTGAACTGCAGAGTTGCTGCAAATTCTATCGTAGAAACTCCATTTACGCCGGAGCCACGTTTATTGGTTTTCTGCCACTGCTCTTTTGATGTGAGCGAGATGGCACCTAAAACAACGCAGGGATCATGATGATGAAGAACTTTAATGAACATGAACAAAAAATGATAAAATGAACATGAATTTGGGGGGATTCTACCCCTCTGCCTACCCCTCCAAAGGGATCTGCAGTGGCCCTATTCTTTGCCCCGTGACCAAGCGATTATTTAAGCATTGTTTCAGCAATATGTTCAGAGTACGGTCCCTTACATTCATGTCAAAAGAAAGTCAATGCTTCCGAGAAGTAAAATATTACAAATTATATGAACATTTCAAGTCACTTGTTTTCTGGAAATAAGAACGAAATCTAGCATCTTTAATAAATGTTTTTGTGTAACACAATGCCCCATATTCTCCAAACGTTTGAGTCAAAATCTCAAGCTCGAGCTCAGCTATAATTTTTTTGAAAATTCTACTTAGTGGTCATGCAATTACTTGAAACTTTACACAAATCAAGATAAGCAAATACATCTGTCCTGAAATGTTTGCAATGGAAAACACTCATCGAAAAATGTTATAGTTAAAAGTAATATTAGAGCTTGAGCATGGGATTTTGGCTGAGCATGTTTCGAGAATATGGGGCCATATCTCACTTCAGTCTGTCACTTGTGGATTTAACTACAAAGTGAAGTCCTATTTAATGCTAGATAATAAAACTAACCCATTGCTTGTAAAACACAACAATTTCTTTACAGTAAATTTAAATATGAAAAGTGCATATTTAAATGTCGAGTATTTCGTATCTGAAAGAGTAATTTGCAAATCTCTGTGTTATAACGTTCTCAAAATTCAAGTGACGTCATTAGCAGGCCAAATATTGTCCGTTTTGAGAGGAAGAAAATTTAAGTTAATAGCAGTTGTAAGTTTCAATTATAGATGAAAGAATTATATGCGCTATATTAGTTTATTTTTCAGTTACAAATGTGTGCCGACAGAAAAACAGGAACGCATGATTACAAATATCCAATGAGGAAAAATATTAACAACAATTTATTAGTTTTGCCTCCAGACTGTAAATTGAGTAAACCAGTCATCAAACGGGGCATGAAGCCAAAAACATGGAAATTGTTTTATCAAATGAAGACATATGACTACCACGTTAATGCAATCATTTTGAAAAACATTTTGTAAAGTGCACTTTACACTTTACAAAAGGGTATACTTTAAATTGGGGGTACGGCAAATGTGTCAAGGCATTTAAAAAGAGGCAAAAAGTAAAATAAAATCGAGAACTGAAAACATGGCTAAGCATTTTTTTTCTGTAAAGCTTTGTTTCCAGTCAACTTATTTTCCGAACTGACGAATCGTACCCACGAAGAGTTTTCTCTTAATTGAGTATATGTTTATAACACAACTATGAATATAGCTGTTAGAATCATAGCTTTTAGGGTTTTATACTCTAAACATACCATAGAGCTATACCATAGAGATATGCTTCGACATTCAGGACATTATATATCGGTAGAGTATGCAGCTTGACTCCGGTTTGCACTTTCCGGCGAGATTTCTAAAGACATAACTCAATGTCTGCAATATATGTCATGTATATGAAACCATATATACTAAAGATGTATATCCGTTCGAATGTACGTATACTGTCGTATTACAAACACGTTGATGTCTGAAGTATATGACTCACCGTTTTATTACTAATGCTAGCTACACATGACATTTGCATAATTTGATCATTTTCAAAACTCCGAACATCTGCCATTTACATTTAGTGCAAAACACATTATTTCCACATTCCGTCCGAGGATAAATTACAGATATATGTTAATGCTCGTGATCACATTTGCATATTTAAATTACACATGCTATGTAAGGTACATACACATATGTATTCATTCATAGGCGTAGATGTAGCGGACCAGGGGGTATGTGGATCAGGGAACCAGCGAGCAAGCTGGCAAAAGGAGTTTGGAAGTTAACAATTGCCGATCGTCAAGTTGCACATTTTGGACATAGAAAAAAAAACATCTCTAAGGGGTTCGTGGTAATGTATTACACATAATGCTATATTTGACACACAGTAGTCAATATCCGATCTGTTATATTCCAACTTCTCGCGTAATAACCAATACTGGCACAGGCAAACATAGACATACTAAAAACAACTGGTATATTTCAATTTGCCATTGAGTATTTAATCAATCAATTGTTTCAGGTTACATGATACAAACATAAAAATAAATAGATCCCCAGCCGATGCCACTGAGCTCGTTTACAAAAGCACATGTCTCATCTTTTAGCATGTGAAAACATTAAAGTCGGTAGTGTCGTATGTTGCAATCCTAAAGGTAACAACTGCCCTGAAGGTAACAACTGCACTAAAAGTAACACATTGCACTAAAGGTAACACTTTTGGGACTATAGGTAACAACCGACACTAAAGGTAACAAAATAGTTTGCACTAAATGTAACAATTGCTGCACTAAAAGTAACAAAATAGTTTGCACTAAAGGTAACAACTGCACTAAAAGTAACGCATTGCACTAAAGGTAACACTTTTGGGACTATAGGTAACAACCGACACTAAAGGTAACAAAATAGTTTGCACTAAAGGTAACAATTGCTGCACTAAAGGTAACAAAATAGTTTGCACTAAAGGTAACAATTGCTGCACTAAAGGTAACAAAATAGTTTGCACTAAAGGTAACAATTGCTGCACTAAAGGTAACACGATTTTGACCTACACTAAAGGTATCACCCCTGCGCCCTGTGGATATATTTGTCAGTTTGAAAATAACAATGGCTGCCAAAGAAAACTAATAGTTAAAAAGGAGCTTACATTGTATTTTGGTGATAAAGACATTTTTGCCATATTCTTGAATGACTGCATCAAGACAAATATATTTAAAAATTGGTTACATAGCTATAGATAACACTTGCACTCAGTCCCGAATTCAAGAATCAAAAAGGGAGATCGATAATAATATTTAATAGCAGTAAAAGACTTCGCCCTTATCAATGAGGAGCACATGAGCTGAATAAAAAAACGAGGTCACAGTATTACACAATTGATAATAAAACTAAGAATTATATTGTATTTGTACTATAAAACAGGCAGCATTCTGCTAAAATAAATAACATGTTTGTTTGAGCAACCTGAATTTCTAATATAAACTGCATCAAAAATGTGTTGTTACCTTTAGGGCACAGGGGGTGTTACCTGTAGTGTAGATCAAAAATTGTGTTACCTTTAGTGCAGTAACTGTTACCTTTAGTCAAGCTTTTTTTTAACCTTTAGTCCCAAAAGTGTTACATTTAGTGCAATGTGTTACCTTTAGTGCAGTTGTTACCTTTAGGGTTGCAACAGTCGTACACTTTCTAAACAAAACGAAGATGTCAACACTTAGCAGCCGAACAAAACTGTTTACTAATTTTATTCATGTAAGCATGCTTCATTTCTGTTTTATAGAAGAAAAAGTGGTACTCAACCAGAAACGAATTGTTATCAGCCTGAGTCGTACGTAGTAATCAAGGAGGAACATACAGGAATGTGCTATATATCATCGCTGACATCCTCATTTTCCTATCGACTGGACAGAAATTCTATTATTTCTACCGAACACAGCCAATCACGTCACCCTTGTTCTTTGCCATTACGTGGTCCCGCCTTAATTCCATTAAGCGATGGGAAAGCTATATTAGCAGGATTGTATAACGGATATTTCGACATTAAAACACGTTTAAAAACATTTTTTACTGAAAAAATGCGAAAACCTGTTTGAAATTACCTATAAAATGTTTTAATTTTACAATATGCAAACTTGTTAAGCCGTAATAAAGGTTTTATATCATACCCCAGCCAACCCCATTTTCGTTTCTTGGAGAAGGGGTTGGGCGGGGTATGAATGTTAATACTCGGACCACGTAATAGCTGTTTGCTTTAACTCTGTGTTGTCTTGTGCCCTAACGTTTCTCCGTAGAAACAGAAACTTCTATTATTATCCGAGGTTTTGCTGACCATACCTCTACGTCTGGTCATATCACTATGTCTGGTCGTAGAGTTATTTTGCACAAACTTGGGAAGACAAGTTGTTTTCCTGATGTCTTCTGCCATCTCGTACCGCTCTGTTACCGTTCATTTAGAATTATCCTGTTGCTGGTAACGTTTGAATGTTTTTTTGCTGTCTTTCTTTGAACTGAGCCTATTTTTGGTGAAGTTTCAATTACCCAAAATTATCCAATTATAACAATGATTAACACAATTTTAATTAATAAGTGCGTTTTTTTTTTTATTATTTATTTCTTCTTCTTTTCTTCTTCTTTTCTTCTTCTTCTTATTACTATTATTATAAATTATGTGCAAAGACTTTTAAATGTTTCATTATGTAAGTTATATTAAATGTAAGCACACTAATAATTTAGTTATTTGAACATCTGATTTTAACCATTTGAAATATTAACCATTTGATAGCCTTGTAAATAAATTTAGAAGTCCACCTTTTGTAAATAAGCAAATAATTGTGTAATAATAATAATATAGCTTTCACGCTAGAAAAGTCATCAATACAGCACTTAAGCATTTATGGTCATTTTACTTCTATTTATGTTTCCGTATACGTCACTAGACTCCATACTTAGAAAGTAAGCCAGTTTGAAGATATGAATTATTCCGACAGCAATCGATGAAACGCTTTATTTTCCGCCTTGATAATGACAGTTATATGTTTTTCTCTAAATCGATTTCTCGATATTGTAGCGTCGGAAATGTCATGCTACTAGTAATTAACTTAAAGTGCAACTAGATTTATTTTTATTCCTTTTTTACAAAGGCAAGTTTGACGACGTCATACTGCTTTTCTTCGCGACGTTTAATGACGTCCGAGTTTTGTGACGTCAGTTAACTCTTAACCCGCTAAGCACGACTATATATATATATTTGCGTCCATTGTAAACCCAGAGGGTTTAAAATATCCGGCTGCTGATCAGTCATTTTCCCCAAAACACCCCTTTGACAAATTGTCACATAAATGGAATGGTCTTAATTCAAAGAAAGAACAGTCCATTATATATATATATGTAGCGGGTGAAGGGCCGCCTGCATATTCGTTATCAGCCACTGGCGAAAACAGCAAAATATTAGGTCACTCCTTTGTTAGGCCGAAAAGAACATATCTGCATTCAATTTAATCTAAATGACCTTTTGTTGACATGGAAACATTAAGTTCTCAAAATAAACAAGGCAGCATTAATAGGTCATATAAGTATAACACATAAATGATCATGTTTATATAGAAAGCCACAAACAAGTACTCACTGACCTGGAAGAAGCCAGAGCAACAAGAACAAACCGGTAAGGGTACGAAAAGACAAGATTTAAGATTAATTGAATTGGATTTTATAGTCGCACCAACAGCTAAGGTCATATGGCGACTTTCCAGCTTCCATTGGTGGAGGAAGACCCCAGGTGCCCCTCCGGGCAATTTTCGTGCACGGGCGGGCACCTGGGTAGAACCACCGACGTTCCGCAAGCCAGCTGGATAGCTTCCCCACATAAAGATTCCTAGCAAGATTTAAGACAAACATCAAACGCTACTGTCCTTTGAAGATTTAGGTAGAAGTCATTATGGGTCCACACTCCGTCCGGTCATCGCACAAACAAAGAGGAAAGCATAGTAGCGAACTGAAAATGGGTCACCACTAAACATACAGTGGATGGGAAGCCATAACCGTCAAAATGTGGATATTTACAAAACATTCAATCACAGGCCATTTAATTCAACATATAGTCATTTGATGACGTACATATTGATTCGATGCGACGTGTAAACTCGGTTCATTCGTTACAAAGTGAATTGATACGGTTCAAAGTGAAATGATACGGTGTAAAATTTCAAACCATACGACGCAAAGTTATTTGATGACGTACATATTGATTCGATGCGACGTGTAAACTCGGTTCATTTGTTACAAAGTGAATTGATACGGTTCGAAGTGAAATGATACGGTGTAAAATTTCAAACCATACGACGCAAAGGCATATGATGACGTACATATTGATTCGATGCGACGTGTAAACTCGGTTCATTCGTTACAAAGTGAATTGATACGGTTCGAAGTGAAATGATACTGTGTAAAATTTCAAACCATACGACGCAAAGTCATTTGATGACGTACATATTGATTCGATGCGATGCAAACGCAATCCGTTCGACAGAAACTGATTTCATTACGTGCAAAGTGAAACGGTGCGACATCTGGCGGCGATATTTGCCACATCACTTGCATGGTTATTTCCCCTACATAATATATGATAAATCAAAGTACTGAAAGTACTGAGAATGCAAGGTTTGATAGGAAAGACTGTATGGATATTTGTACGATCATATTTCCATAAATTTTACATAGTTTTAGCCAACTTGGCGATCTTTGACGACCTACCAAAATCTTAGAGGGTCAATCCATTCCAAATAGATTGTGATCAATTGTCATTAAACTGTTTCAAATCTAGACTAGAATATTTTTTTATGAAATTGCTGATGGATAGACAGATTTGTGTTTTATAGCCAAGCTGTCACTCAAGATGACCTCCATGTCTAAAATTGTCATTTACAGAGTGGCGTGTATTCAGTAGTCTTCCGGAAACAAGATGCACAAGAGGGCCTGTATCACTCTACTGGCTTTAAGGCCTACCGAAAAATAGTTTTTTTTAAATCAAAGGCTATAACTCTGATGTGTCTAGTCTGATGCAACTGGTTTTGAACTTGTCCAAGTTCAGTGGCGTAACCTAGAAAACGTCTTCTGCTGCAGGGACAAATAACTTAACAAGAGGCACTACCCGTTGATTCAACTTCCCTATGTCTGTCCCACACATTGAAAAGAAACTTTACTGTAGTATTTACTAAAAAAATAAAATACAAATGTATTGGTGGAAAGAAGAATTGAAATTGACTATAAGTAAATACACGGGTAAAAGTGACCATAATTTTGATAAATAAACAACAACAAGAAGAAACAGAACAGAACCTAGCTGGACGAAGTAGGTTAAAATGCTGCAGCCATGTGTTGTTTCAAACGGTATCCGGTTGGGGCCAGATACAATGTCGCATTGTCGTGGGCAACAATGCAACACCCGACAATGCGACTTCGCAACTTTGCGATATGACAATGCGACATTGCGATACGACAACTTGACATTGAGATACGACAACGCTACATTGCAATACGTTTTTGCAATTTATGTCGTGATGTCATATTGCAATGTCGCGACAACACAATGCAATGTCACGACAACGCGACATTGCAATACAAGTATGTCGCGATGTCGTATTGCAATGTAGCGTTGTCGTGACATTGTATTGCGTTGTCGCGACATTGCAATATGACATCGCGACATAATTATCGCGATTGTCGTGACATTGCATTGCCTTGTCGCGACATTGCAATATGACATCGCGACAACTATGTCGCGATGTCGTATTGCAATGTAGCATTGTGGTATCTCAATGCGATGTCGCGTTGTCGTGACATTGCATTGCGTTGTCGCGACATTGCAATATGACATCGCGACAATTATGTCGCGATGTCGTATATACAATGTAGCGTTGTCGTATCTCAATGTCGAGTATGTTAAAGTTTTGTAAAGATCGGATGAAAAATGAAGGCCCTTGGCCAGTAGAGCTAAATATCATCAGCTCCAGAAAGTAGGTCAAAATCATAGATGAAATCCATGCATCCAAAAAGATGCACTACCCAAGACACAACTATGTCAATATAGAATATGTTTTCTTCCAAAGATTAAGCTATAAATTAGGTTTAAAACATCTAGTGCATAATTATAGTTCATGAGAGAGTGATGTAAATGTAACAATTAAAGTTATCTGCCCTTTGCTTGGATGGTGAAGGTCATATCCACATTTGCTTTGTCACGTTGCAATGTACCACTCAAGATACAACTATAAGCAAAGTTTGAAAGGTCTTAGTGCATACAGTTTGTAAAAAAGTGACCTAAACGCAAAAGTTGAAGGTAACAATTAAGTTATCTGCCCTTTGCTTGGAGGGTCAAGGTCACTTTCACATTTGCTTTGTAACGTTGTGATGTACCACTCAAGATACAACTATAAGCAAAGTTGTAAAGGTCTAGTGCATATAGTTTGTGAAAAAGTGACCTGAATGCAAAAGTTGAACCTAATAATTATTAAGTTATCTGCCCTTTGCTTGGAGGGTCAAGGTCACTTCCACATTTGCTTTGTCACGTTGCGATGTACCACCCAAGATACAACTACAAGCAAAGTTTGAAAGGTCTACTGCATACAGTTTGTGAGGAAATGACCTAAACGCAAAACTTGAATGTTGACGCCGCAGCCGCCGCCGCCGCCGCCGCCGCCGCCGCCGGAAAAGCAAAACCTCTCTTTTTTTTCTTCGGAAAGGCGAAACAAAAACCGTTTTCCGGCCTTAGACTATTCAAGCCAGTAGAGTGATACAGGCCCTATTGTGCATCTTGTTCCCGGAAGACTACTTAATACACGCCACTCTGTAAATGACATAATGTTAGACATGGAGGTCACCTTGAGTGACAGTTTGGCCATGAACACAAATCACAAATCTGTCCATCCATCAGCAATTTCATAAAATAATATTCTAGTCTAGATTTAAAACAGTTTAATGACAATTGATCACAATATATTTGGAATGGATTGACCTGCTAAGATTTTGGTAGGTCGCCAAAGATCGCCAAGTTGGCTAAAACTATGTAAAATTTATGGAAATTTGATCGTGCAAATATTCATACAGTCTTTCCTATCAAACCTTGCATTCTCACTACTTTCAGTACTTTGATTCATCATAATACATATGTTATGTAGGGGAAATAACCCTGCAAGTGATGTGGCAAATATCGCCGCCAGATGTCGCACCGTTTCACTTTGCACGTAATGAAATCAGTTTCTGTCGAACGGATTGCGTTTGCATCGCACCGACTGTGTTTTCGCCCGATCATTTTACTTACCACCATACTAAATGTGTTTGCGTTAAACTGATTCATATTGCATCATGCTGATTTACTTTGTTCCGTATCACTTCACATTTTTCGATGAATCGTTTAAGTTTTCATCGTACCGACTTGTATTTGATTGTATTGTATTAGTTTTTTTGTCAAATAGTTTGTCATTGCACTGAATGATTTCTATTTGCGACGTATGGTTTGAAATTTTACACCGTATCATTTCACTTCGAACCGTATCAGTTCACTTTGTAACGAAAGAACAGAGTTTACACGTCGCATCGAATCAATATGTACGTCATCAAATGACTTTGCGTCGTATGGTTTGAAATTTTACACCGTATCATTTCACTTCGAACCGTATCATTTCACTTTGTAACGAATGAGCCGAGTTTATACCGTAACATTTCACTTCGAACCGTATCAATTCACTTTGTAACGAATGAACCGAGTTTACACGTCGCATCGAATCAATATGTACGTCATCAAATGACTTTGCGTCGTATGGTTTGAAATTTTACATCGTATCATTTCACTTTGAACCGTATCAATTCACTTTGTAACAAATGAACCGAGTTTACACGTCGCATCGAATCAATATGTACGTCATCAAATGACTTCATGTTGAATTAAATGGCCTGTCATTGAATGGTTTGTAAATATCCATATTTTGACGGTTATGGCTTCCCATAACAGTGCGTTTAATAAATATTGTATGTATGACAATGATTATGACCAAGGATCTTACGAAGTTTGTAAATCACATCACCATAGAAGTCAGGTTGTGATAGTCCTTGTCGCGGAAGAGTTCTTAAATTTCTTTCTTTTATACTTTAAAAGTAGATCAGGGTTACGATAATACAAGTTTGGAAAGGTCTTTCGAAGTTTATGGTAACGGTAGCCCTGCTGGAGTAGCTTCTTAGTTATACACATATTACCAATATTAAAGTCTTCAACATGACTACAAGCTCCAGCAAAACGAATAGAGAAACATATAACCAGCTCTGGGAACATTCCTATCCAATTGGAGGATAATTAACAATATCAAAATTAAAATCATCCCTCTTGTCATAGATTTTACTAATTAGTTCACCATTTTCAATATGGATGTAAATCAAGAAAAGACGCGACAGTATCAGAAATGTTAGCTTTGTTGAATTGAAGTTGTTTAGGATAGATAGTATTAACTATAGTAGAACAAAAGGATTGTCAATGTTCAATATGTCATCCAGATGCCGAGAGGTGTCATTAAATGCTTCAATTACAACTGCCATAGTATCTGGTGAAAGACTCAACATGAAATCTCTTTCATAGAAATATAAGAACAAATCTGCCACAAGAGGTGCACAGTTCTTACTCATAGAGAGGTGCACAGTTCGTACTCATAGGGATACAAAAAATGTCTATAAACGGTAGTTCCATACCTGACGAAAAAATAAAGTTCTGTTTTAACAATACAGTAAAATACTCACCATGTAAAGCGTAACGTTTTCTGCGTGCACGATTGCCTGTACCGATGGGATCTTTCACACCACATCTTGGAAGCAACATTGTTTTTTTGGTTTCCACATCCATAACACCTGGTGGATATATTCATATAAAATTGTATATTAATGTGGTTTCTAAAACGTTCTGCATGTCTCAAGTTATTTCAACGAGTCCGCGTAAATCACTATTATACTAACAAACTCTAAAATGTATAGTGTACATATATATGAGGGATGTTCGAAAAAAGCACATTGTGGATTATCACGCAAATAACTGACTAAACCTTCAATGTATTCCCCATTATTAAAAATGCATAACTAAAGCATGTGAATCCACTTCCGGAACGTGTCACGGTAGGCTGATCTCGATACACTCTTGAGCCACTAATGGACAGCAGCACAAAGAAGATTTCTCGAATGATATCTGCGACCGAATATGAACTTTTTCGTTTTTTGGGAGAAGCAAAACGTAACAGGTTGCAAGGTCTGAGGGCGTTTTGCGGTGAAAAAATGCGGTACAACTTCAGATGTAAGAGCCGGTTCATTGTCATGTAAATTCGCGGATAAAAGACGAACATGCTTAAGCCTCATATATGGACGAGTTTTATTTGGATTTTTTTTTTTTTTTTTTTGCTAAACCACATCGCGATAGATCCTTTCCTTGTCACGTTTACTCTTACTGCAACTTGGATGGCTGCATTTCTATTAACAATCACACTCTACTTAGCAGTTCTTTTCATGTCTGGTTGCACAAATCGTAATATGAAATAGGTTAAACCTATAGGGCGAGCACAGTTCATGTTTGATTGTGCGGTATGTATGCACCGGTATGTGCAAGTCTAGTTGCGAGAATCGTAGCTCTTATGGTGTGTACCTATACCATGGGAGGTACATACCACCATAAGAGCCATGATTCTCACGTCTAGTGCAAGTCTACCTGTAGGCTGTACGTGTCTTATGAATCGTGACATCCCAAATTTCAATTCGTGTGTGTGTGTGTGTGTATTTCTAAGGATTATAGTCCGTTCGCCTACCCGACGATTATAGGCACAATGGAGTCATTATTTGCTCGTCAGGCAATGGTTACAATTGACTACTCCATTGTTAAAGTATTTGGTATTACACGGTCAGGGGACTCGAACCCACGACCTCCCGAATAAAAAACAGACGCTCTAACCAGTACACCACAATGCTTCGGTCAAATTTCAATTCGTTCCCAGGCAGGACAGATATGACATGGAACGAACTTCGGTCAGTCTGGATCGACATTGGCTGAATCACTAACCGTCAAAAAAGCTGCTACTACATCAGTGTATGTAAGATATATATTTATTGTATACTTTCATATTGTCCCGTTTAGTTTGCATTGAGCTAAGCGTGCAATATTATAGGTTATTGCGTTTGTATGGCTAAATATTACTTGGAACGAGTTGTTTTGGCAAAGGACGACGAGCTTGCGAGTCGTCCTGCGCCAAAACAACGAGTTCCAAGTAATATATAGCCATACAAATTCAATAACCTTTTTATTGTATACTTTCATATTGTTTTTGATCAATGTTAATTGCATGACTATTACTTTTCATTGTATTTGTGTTATTTTTATAGCTTTTGGTGGAATTCCTATCTTGCCATTCAGTTTCATTTTGTGTGGATGATTATTTTGCGCGAAAACGACGTCGACGTCGGATGACGTCATTAAAAACATTAAGCGATTTTCTGAAGTTTGTTTACCATTCGATAACGTTAAAAACAGTGGGTGAGTGACCATTTGAATTATTTTATCAATTTTTACCATAAAAGGTTGAAAAAAAATCGTATTGTTTTGTTGACACTATAGGAAGGATTCCGTTATTTTTATTTGAAAGTAGTTCCTTATTTCTATTTAGCGGCTCTTAGCAAGCACGAGCAAAAGTTCCCGTGCAATATCAATGCGTGCAATATCGTAGATTATTGTATACTTTCATATTGTCCCGTTTAGTTTGCATTGAGCTAAGCGTGCAATATTCTACGATATTGCACGCATTGATATTGCACGGGAACTTTTGCTTTGGTCACTCACCCACTGTTTTTAACGTTATCCAATGGTAAACAAACTTCCGAAAATCGCTTGATGTTTTTAATGACGTCATCGACGTCGTTTTCGCGCAAAAAAATAATCCACACAAAATGAAACTGAATGGCAAGATAGGAATTCCATCAAAAGCTATAAAAATAACACAAATACAATGAAAAGTAATAGTCATACAATTAACATTGATCAAAAACAATATGAAAGTATACAATAAAAAGGTTATTGAATTTGTATGGCTAAGTATTACTTGGAACGAGTTGTTTTGGCGCAGGACGACTCGCAAGCTCGTCGTCCTTTGCCAAAACAACTCGTTCCAAGTAATATTTAGCCATACAAATGCAATAACCTATAATATACCCATACACCGTGATGCACGCGTAATTTTTTTTGCCGAACAACATGTAATTACGGTTTGAACGTTATGTCATTACGAAAAAATGTATATATAAGATTTAAGCTTTTTTTATTCGAATATACGTCTTGTCTTCAACGTGTGTTAAATTGATTCATACTTATTGCCTAATCATTATGATGACGTATGTTTGAGAAAAGTACAATGTTTTTACATAGGAATTGTTGTTTCCTACTTGATATTTAATAAATGGTGGTCCATTTTCAGAATATTAGTTAAATCAAATTTAGTTGAGTATGTTTGGGGGTGGAGGACACCGGGTCCGACGTTTTTCATCAATATATTCTGAAAATGCACCAAATTCATCAAATGCCATGTAGAAAAAACGTTAGTTTGTTTCACCGTTCTTGATGTTTAGCACTAGCTGTGCTGAAGATAATTATTAGTTTCTACATCTACATTTTAAGAAACAAAGTGTCCTATTTGACCGTAATGTTTCTGTCGGTGGTAGAAAAACAAAAATAGTGAAATTATAGGACATTTTAATTTAAAAGCATAGATCGATTGAAGCAGAAGACAGGTAAAGTTTCCAAACCGTGTTTTCATCACCTTCAAATTTGAACTACTCCGTAGCATCTGACCTAACCGGATGACCGGTTACAGGTACACTGGCATAGGAACGTTTCATTTATATGGAAATCAAGTGGAAACATCAAACTTTGTTAAAGGTAGCCAAAAAAAAGGCGAAGCACCAATAGTGGTGCGAGCGCCGGATTGCGAATTTAACATTTTAACTGAAAAATCTGTGTGAAAAGGTGGGGATAGTCCAGGTAAAATAAATGACATAGTTAGGGTTATTTTCATATAACATTTGTAATGATATTGAACAAGTGTCAAGTTAGAAAAGCTTTTCGACAATTCATTTTTGAAAAATGAGGAAAGAAAAAAAAAACTTTAACGAACACTTCAAAATTCGTATACGGACGGATGGATAGACGGACAGACAGATGGAAATAATCCTGGATTTGATACGCTATCCAGCCAAAACAAATAAGAAAGAAATGTCTGTACATTATGGTGGAGTCTAACCTCGACAGATTTCTATTATTTCGGGCGTTTGTTTAAGCCAAAGGTTTTTCAACTATGTAAGGGAGTAATTTTAGCAAAATGTAAATACATTATACATAATTCGAACTGGCAATTTTAGTGGTAACCTTAGTTTTGAAATTCGGTTAAGAAATAAATAGCTTTTTGTATGTAAATTCCTATCTATCTGTCTACATCCTGCATTACCCTCTTTCAGGTATTATGTACATATGCCGTGTTGCTGGGACAGCAACAAATTAAGAAATCTCAAATATAACTTCAGTTAGCCTCAATTGTTTGCTATCAATTTTTCAGGATGTCTTAATGTCGGTTTTCCCAACTCATTAAAAAAAAGTGAAAAAATACTTTTTGAACTTCCCCTAACCCCACACGCCAGTCAAATTATTGGGATCTCGGGAAGGAGGCTGTTCCTACCCCTGTCAGTGTGAGTAACATCTTGGGCCTAACCATCATTTAGTCACTCTAGACCTGGTGTTGTTCTAAATACTAGTAGTTATATTTTTTCATAATGGACCATAATGTTACTGTGCGGTAAAAAAGATGCGATGACAGAGTGGTTAGCATACTTGCCTCTGGATATAGTAGTCTGGGGTTCGACTCCCGGAGGTTCACGTCTCGAGAATTGAAAACGCACTCCCTTACATCTAGAACGTATTCGTCAGGCGCGTATCCAGGCATACGCACGTACGCTAATGCGTACAATTCGTCAGCAAAAGTGAAAAAATAACAGTTCCAAATATGAAATATAGCTTGAGAACGCATCATTTCCCTCCTAATTTTCAAGATCAAACACCCACCGCCGCCCACACCTACCCCCCACTCGCAGCGTCGCTTCCCGGTTCGCAGCTAGCCTACGCTTCTCATATCTGGCGTACATTTCAAAATGCTCCAGGTACGTCCCTGTTCGTGCATGATAGTTAAAATTACTGTGAAAGTATGTCATTCTTCCTATGGATGTAAAGCCGTTGGACCCTGTCATACCCTATTCAGGTTAAAAATCTCGCTGAACTTCTGTGGTTATCACAAAAAAAGCCTGCAGGTAAACTCATCCACAGAAACGAAACTGTGATAATTAAAAATATGTGTACAATACGTCAATACTATAGTATTGGAAGAAAGAAAGAAAGAAAGAAAGATGGATCTGTAGCTCGCTAATTGTTGATGATGACGCAAATCAATGACGTCTTCTCATTTTATTATAATTTCCGTAACATTTCCGGAAATTGTCAGGTTGTTCGGGTTTGGCACGATGAAAACGAAATAACCTCGTCGGTTTCCGTCAATGGCTTTCAAAAGTGGACGATCCGAATACGGAAATGTGCGAAGAATTCCGATTGCATTTATAGTTTTACGGGAAAATGGCGATAATGATAAACAAATCAAAGATGTTTTTTAACGGTAGTTATCAAATCTGATTATCCTAATCGGTTAGCAAGACATATAAATTTCTGCGACACGAAATCTACTTTTATTAAATTGTGAATTGTCTTGACGAATTTTGGCCAATGAACAATGTGCGAGGTAACAGTTTGGGCAACGCTTCCGGTTAATGGCCGTTTTGGCGACATAGGTAAAAATGCAATTTCATTGT
>JAWPHD010021818.1:0-27043 GCA_037043455.1 Cyrtodaria siliqua
GTGATCTGTTCTAATTACTGTTCTAAGTTTGAGAGCAGTAATATGATCTGTTCTAATTACTGTTCTAAATTTGAGAGCAGTAATGTGATCTGTTCTAATTACTGTTCTAAGTTTGAGAGCAGTAATGTGATCTGTTCTATGTTTGCGAACAGTAATTTGATCTGTTCTAAGTACTGTTCTAAGTTTGAGAGCAGTAATGTGATCTGTTCTAATTACTGTTCTAAGTTTGTGAGCAGTAATGTGATCTGTTCTAATTACTGTTCTAAGTTTGAGAGCAGTAATGTGATCTGTTCTAATTACTGTTCTAAGTTTGAGAGCAGTAATGTGATCTGTTCTATGGGTGCGAACAGTAATTTGATCTGTTCTAAGTTTGTGAGCAGTAATGTGATCTGTTCTAATTACTGTTCTAAGTTTGAGAGCAGTAATGTGATCTGTTCTAATTACTGTTCTAAGTTTGAGAGCAGTAATGTGATCTGTTCTAATTACTGTTCTAAGTTTGTGAGCAGAAATGTGATCTGTTATAATTACTGTTCTAAGTTTGAGAGCAGTAATGTGATCTGTTCTAATTACTGTTCTAAGTTTGAGAGCAGTAATGTGATCTGTTCTATGTTTGCGAACAGTAATTTGATCCGTTCTAAGTTTGTGAGCAGTAATGTGATCTGTTCTAATTACTGTTCTAAGTTGGAGAGCAGTAATGTGATCTGTTCTAATTACTGTTCTAAGTTTGAGAGCAGTAATGTGATTGGTTCTAATTACTGTTCTAAGTTTGAGAGCAGTAATGTGATCTGTTCTAATTACTGTTCTAAGTTTGAGAGCAGTAATGTGATCTGTTCTATGTTTGCGAACAGTAATTTGATCTGTTCTAAGTTTGTGAGCAGTAATGTGATCTGTTCTAATTACTGTTCTAAGTTTGAGAGCAGTAATGTGATCTGTTCTAAGTTTGAGAGCAGTAATGTGATCTGTTCTAATCTAATTACTGTTCTAAGTTTGAGAGCAGTAATGTGATCTGTTCTAATTACTGTTCTAAGTTTGAGAGCAGTAATGTGATCTGTTCTATGTTTGCGAACAGTAATTTGATCTGTTCTCCGTTTGTGAGCAGTAATGTGATCTGTTCTAATTACTGTTCTAAGTTTGAGAGCAGTAATATGATCTGTTCTAATTACTGTTCTAAATTTGAGAGCAGTAATGTGATCTGTTCTAATTACTGTTCTAAGTTTGAGAGCAGTAATGTGATCTGTTCTATGTTTGCGAACAGTAATTTGATCTGTTCTAAGTACTGTTCTAAGTTTGAGAGCAGTAATGTGATCTGTTCTAATTACTGTTCTAAGTTTGTGAGCAGTAATGTGATCTGTTCTAATTACTGTTCTAAGTTTGAGAGCAGTAATGTGATCTGTTCTAATTACTGTTCTAAGTTTGAGAGCAGTAATGTGATCTGTTCTATGGGTGCGAACAGTAATTTGATCTGTTCTAAGTTTGTGAGCAGTAATGTGATCTGTTCTAATTACTGTTCTAAGTTTGAGAGCAGTAATGTGATCTGTTCTAATTACTGTTCTAAGTTTGAGAGCAGTAATGTGATCTGTTCTAATTACTGTTCTAAGTTTGTGAGCAGAAATGTGATCTGTTATAATTACTGTTCTAAGTTTGAGAGCAGTAATGTGATCTGTTCTAATTACTGTTCTAAGTTTGAGAGCAGTAATGTGATCTGTTCTATGTTTGCGAACAGTAATTTGATCCGTTCTAAGTTTGTGAGCAGTAATGTGATCTGTTCTAATTACTGTTCTAAGTTGGAGAGCAGTAATGTGATCTGTTCTAATTACTGTTCTAAGTTTGAGAGCAGTAATGTGATTGGTTCTAATTACTGTTCTAAGTTTGAGAGCAGTAATGTGATCTGTTCTAATTACTGTTCTAAGTTTGAGAGCAGTAATGTGATCTGTTCTATGTTTGCGAACAGTAATTTGATCTGTTCTAAGTTTGTGAGCAGTAATGTGATCTGTTCTAATTACTGTTCTAAGTTTGAGAGCAGTAATGTGATCTGTTCTAAGTTTGAGAGCAGTAATGTGATCTGTTCTAATCTAATTACTGTTCTAAGTTTGAGAGCAGTAATGTGATCTGTTCTAATTACTGTTCCAAGTTTGAGAGCAGTAATGTGATCTGTTCTAATTACTGTTCTAAGATTGAGAGCAGTAATGTGATCTGTTCTTATTACTGTTCCAAGTTTGAGAGCAGTAATGTGATCTGTTCTAATTACTGTTCTAAGTTTGAGAGCAGTAATGTGATCTGTTCTATGTATGCGAACAGTAATTTGATCTGTTCTAAGTTTGAAAGCAGTGAGCAGTAATGTGATCTGTTCTAATTACTGTTCTAAGTTTGAGAGCAGTAATGTGATCTGTTCTATGTTTGCGAACAGTAATTTGATCTGTTCTAAGTTTGTGAGCAGTAATGTGATCTGTTCTAATTACTGTTCTAAGTTTGAGAGCAGTAATGTGATCTGTTCTAAGTTTGAGAGCAGTAATGTGATCTGTTCTAATCTAATTACTGTTCTAAGTTTGAGAGCAGTAATGTGATCTGTTCTAATTACTGTTCCAAGTTTGAGAGCAGTAATGTGATCTGTTCTAATTACTGTTCTAAGTTTGAGAGCAGTAATGTGATCTGTTCTAATTACTGTTCTAAATTTGAGAGCAGTAATGTGATCTGTTCTAATTACTGTTCTAAGTTTGAGAGCAGTAATGTGATCTGTTCTATGTTTGCGAACAGTAATTTGATCTGTTCTAAGTTTGAGAGCAGTGAGCAGTAATGTGATCTGTTCTAATTACTGTTCTAAGTTTGAGAGCAGTATTGTGATCTGTTCTATGTTTGCGAACAGTAATTTGATCTGTTCTAAGTTTGTGAGCAGTAATGTGATCTGTTCTAATTACTGTTCTAAGTTTGAGAGCAGTAATGTGATCTGTTTTAATTACTGTTCTAAGTTTGAGAGCAGTAATGTGATCTGTTCTAAGTTTGAGAGCAGTAATGTGATCTGTTCTAATCTAATTACTGTTCTAAGTTTGAGAGCAGTAATGTGATCTGTTCTAATTACTGTTCTAAGTTTAAGAGCAGTAATGTGATCTGTTCTAATTACTGTTCTAAATTTGAGAGCAGTAATGTGATCTGTTCTAATTACTGTTCTAAGTTTGAGAGCAGTAATGTGATCTGTTCTATGTTTGCGAACAGTAATTTGATCTGTTCTAAGTTTGAGAGCAGTAATGTGATCTGTTCTAATTACTGTTCTAAGTTTGAGAGCAGTAATGTGATCTGTTTTAATTACTGTTCTAAGTTTGAGAGCAGTAATGTGATCTGTTCTATGTTTGCGAACAGTAATTTGATCTGTTCTAAGTTTGTGAGCAGTAATGTGATCTGTTCTAATTACTGTTCTAAGTTTGAGAGCAGTAATGTGCTTCTAAGTTTGAGAGCAGTAATGTGATCTGTTCTATGGGTGCGAACAGTAATTTGATCTGTACTAAGTTTGTGAGAAGTAATGTGATCTGTTCTAATTACTGTTCTAAGTTTGAGAGCAGTAATGTGATCTGTTCTAATTACTGTTCTAAATTTGAGAGCAGTAATGTGATCTGTTCTAATTACTGTTCTAAGTTTGATAGCAGTAATGTGATCTGTTCTATGTTTGCGAACAGTAATTTGATCTGTTCTAAGTACTGTTCTAAGTTTGAGAGCAGTAATGTGATCTGTTCTAATTACTGTTCTAAATTTGAGAGCAGTAATGTGATTTGTTCTAATTACTGTTCTAAGTTTGAGAGCAGTAATGTGATCTGTTCTATGTTTGCGAACAGTAATTTGATCTGTTCTAAGTTTGAGAGCAGTAATGTGATCTGTTCTAATTACTGTTCTAAGTTTGAGAGCAGTAATGTGATCTGTTCTAATTACTGTTCTAAGTTTGAGAGCAGTAATGTGATCTGTTCTATGTTTGCGAACAGTAATTTGATCTGTTCTAAGTTTGTGAGCAGTAATGTGATCTGTTCTAATTACTGTTCTAATTTTGAGAGCAGTAATGTGATCTGTTCTATGGGTGCGAACAGTAATGTGATCTGTTCTAATTACTGTTCTAAGTTTGAGAGCAGTAATGTGATCTGTTCTAATTACTGTTCTAAGTTTGTGAGCAGTAATGTGATCTGTTCTAATTACTGTTCTAAGTTTGTGAGCAGTAATGTGATCTGTTCTAATTACTGTTCTAAGTTTGAGAGCAGTAATGTGATCTGTTCTAATTACTGTTCTAAGTTTGAGAGCAGTAATGTGATCTGTTCTAATTACTGTTCTAAGTTTGATAGCAGTAATGTGATCTGTTCAAGGTTTGCGAACAGTAATTTGATCTGTTCTAAGTTTGTGAGAAGTAATGTGATCTGTTCTAATTACTGTTCTAAGTTTGAGAGCAGTAATGTGATCTGTTCTAATTACTGTTCTAAATTTGAGAGCAGTAATGTGATCTGTTCTAATTACTGTTCTAAGTTTGATAGCAGTAATGTGATCTGTTCTATGTTTGCGAACAGTAATTTGATCTGTTCTAAGTACTGTTCTAAGTTTGAGAGCAGTAATGTGATCTGTTCTAATTACTGTTCTAAATTTGAGAGCAGTAATGTGATCTGTTCTAATTACTGTTCTAAGTTTGAGAGCAGTAATGTGATCTGTTCTAATTACTGTTCTAAGTTTGAGAGCAGTAATGTGATCTGTTCTAATTACTGTTCTAAGTTTGTGAGCAGTAATGTTATCTGTTCTAATTACTGTTCCAAGTTTGTGAGCAGTTATGTGATCTGTTCTAATTACTGTTCCAAGTTTGAGAGCAGTAATGTGATCTGTTCTAATTACTGTTCTAAGTTTGTGAGCAGAAATGTGATCTGTTATAATTACTGTTCTAAGTTTGAGAGCAGTAATGTGATCTGTTCTAATTACTGTTCTAAGTTTGAGAGCAGTAATGTGATCTGTTCTATGTTTGCGAACAGTAATTTGATCCGTTCTAAGTTTGTGAGCAGTAATGTGATCTGTTCTAATTACTGTTCTAAGTTGGAGAGCAGTAATGTGATCTGTTCTAATTACTGTTCTAAGTTTGAGAGCAGTAATGTGATTGGTTCTAATTACTGTTCTAAGTTTGAGAGCAGTAATGTGATCTGTTCTAATTACTGTTCTAAGTTTGAGAGCAGTAATGTGATCTGTTCTATGTTTGCGAACAGTAATTTGATCTGTTCTAAGTTTGTGAGCAGTAATGTGATCTGTTCTAATTACTGTTCTAAGTTTGAGAGCAGTAATGTGATCTGTTCTAAGTTTGAGAGCAGTAATGTGATCTGTTCTAATCTAATTACTGTTCTAAGTTTGAGAGCAGTAATGTGATCTGTTCTAATTACTGTTCCAAGTTTGAGAGCAGTAATGTGATCTGTTCTAATTACTGTTCTAAGATTGAGAGCAGTAATGTGATCTGTTCTTATTACTGTTCCAAGTTTGAGAGCAGTAATGTGATCTGTTCTAATTACTGTTCTAAGTTTGAGAGCAGTAATGTGATCTGTTCTATGTATGCGAACAGTAATTTGATCTGTTCTAAGTTTGAGAGCAGTGAGCAGTAATGTGATCTGTTCTAATTACTGTTCTAAGTTTGAGAGCAGTAATGTGATCTGTTCTATGTTTGCGAACAGTAATTTGATCTGTTCTAAGTTTGTGAGCAGTAATGTGATCTGTTCTAATTACTGTTCTAAGTTTGAGAGCAGTAATGTGATCTGTTCTAAGTTTGAGAGCAGTAATGTGATCTGTTCTAATCTAATTACTGTTCTAAGTTTGAGAGCAGTAATGTGATCTGTTCTAATTACTGTTCCAAGTTTGAGAGCAGTAATGTGATCTGTTCTAATTACTGTTCTAAGTTTGAGAGCAGTAATGTGATCTGTTCTAATTACTGTTCTAAATTTGAGAGCAGTAATGTGATCTGTTCTAATTACTGTTCTAAGTTTGAGAGCAGTAATGTGATCTGTTCTATGTTTGCGAACAGTAATTTGATCTGTTCTAAGTTTGAGAGCAGTGAGCAGTAATGTGATCTGTTCTAATTACTGTTCTAAGTTTGAGAGCAGTATTGTGATCTGTTCTATGTTTGCGAACAGTAATTTGATCTGTTCTAAGTTTGTGAGCAGTAATGTGATCTGTTCTAATTACTGTTCTAAGTTTGAGAGCAGTAATGTGATCTGTTTTAATTACTGTTCTAAGTTTGAGAGCAGTAATGTGATCTGTTCTAAGTTTGAGAGCAGTAATGTGATCTGTTCTAATCTAATTACTGTTCTAAGTTTGAGAGCAGTAATGTGATCTGTTCTAATTACTGTTCTAAGTTTAAGAGCAGTAATGTGATCTGTTCTAATTACTGTTCTAAATTTGAGAGCAGTAATGTGATCTGTTCTAATTACTGTTCTAAGTTTGAGAGCAGTAATGTGATCTGTTCTATGTTTGCGAACAGTAATTTGATCTGTTCTAAGTTTGAGAGCAGTAATGTGATCTGTTCTAATTACTGTTCTAAGTTTGAGAGCAGTAATGTGATCTGTTTTAATTACTGTTCTAAGTTTGAGAGCAGTAATGTGATCTGTTCTATGTTTGCGAACAGTAATTTGATCTGTTCTAAGTTTGTGAGCAGTAATGTGATCTGTTCTAATTACTGTTCTAAGTTTGAGAGCAGTAATGTGCTTCTAAGTTTGAGAGCAGTAATGTGATCTGTTCTATGGGTGCGAACAGTAATTTGATCTGTACTAAGTTTGTGAGAAGTAATGTGATCTGTTCTAATTACTGTTCTAAGTTTGAGAGCAGTAATGTGATCTGTTCTAATTACTGTTCTAAATTTGAGAGCAGTAATGTGATCTGTTCTAATTACTGTTCTAAGTTTGATAGCAGTAATGTGATCTGTTCTATGTTTGCGAACAGTAATTTGATCTGTTCTAAGTACTGTTCTAAGTTTGAGAGCAGTAATGTGATCTGTTCTAATTACTGTTCTAAATTTGAGAGCAGTAATGTGATTTGTTCTAATTACTGTTCTAAGTTTGAGAGCAGTAATGTGATCTGTTCTATGTTTGCGAACAGTAATTTGATCTGTTCTAAGATTGAGAGCAGTAATGTGATCTGTTCTAATTACTGTTCTAAGTTTGAGAGCAGTAATGTGATCTGTTCTAATTACTGTTCTAAGTTTGAGAGCAGTAATGTGATCTGTTCTATGTTTGCGAACAGTAATTTGATCTGTTCTAAGTTTGTGAGCAGTAATGTGATCTGTTCTAATTACTGTTCTAATTTTGAGAGCAGTAATGTGATCTGTTCTATGGGTGCGAACAGTAATGTGATCTGTTCTAATTACTGTTCTAAGTTTGAGAGCAGTAATGTGATCTGTTCTAATTACTGTTCTAAGTTTGTGAGCAGTAATGTGATCTGTTCTAATTACTGTTCTAAGTTTGAGAGCAGTAATGTGATCTGTTCTAATTACTGTTCTAAGTTTGAGAGCAGTAATGTGATCTGTTCTATTTACTGTTCTAAGTTTGTGAGCAGTAATGTTATCTGTTCTAATTACTGTTCCAAGTTTGTGAGCAGTAATGTGATCTGTTCTAATTACTGTTCCAAGTTTGAGAGCAGTAATGTGATCTGTTCTAATTACTGTTCTAAGTTTGTGAGCAGTAATGTGATCTGTTCTAATTACTGTTCTAAGTTTGTGAGCAGTAATGTGATCTGTTCTAATTACTGTTCTAAGTTTGAGAGCAGTAATGTGATCTGTTCTAATTACTGTTCTAAGTTTGAGAGCAGTAATGTGATCTGTTCTAATTACTGTTCTAAGTTTGATAGCAGTAATGTGATCTGTTCAAGGTTTGCGAACAGTAATTTGATCTGTTCTAAGTTTGTGAGAAGTAATGTGATCTGTTCTAATTACTGTTCTAAGTTTGAGAGCAGTAATGTGATCTGTTCTAATTACTGTTCTAAATTTGAGAGCAGTAATGTGATCTGTTCTAATTACTGTTCTAAGTTTGATAGCAGTAATGTGATCTGTTCTATGGGTGCGAACAGTAATGTGATCTGTTCTAATTACTGTTCTAAGTTTGAGAGCAGTAATGTGATCTGTTCTAATTACTGTTCTAAATTTGAGAGCAGTAATGTGATCTGTTCTAATTACTGTTCTAAGTTTGAGAGCAGTAATGTGATCTGTTCTAATTACTGTTCTAAGTTTGAGAGCAGTAATGTGATCTGTTCTAATTACTGTTCTAAATTTGAGAGCAGTAATGTGATCTGTTCTAATTACTGTTCTAAGTTTGAGAGCAGTAATGTGATCTGTTCTATGTTTGCGAACAGTAATTTGATCTGTTCTAAGTACTGTTCTAAGTTTGAGAGCAGTAATGTGATCTGTTCTAATTACTGTTCTAAGTTTGTGAGCAGTAATGTGATCTGTTCTAATTACTGTTCTAAGTTTGAGAGCAGTAATGTGATCTGTTCTAATTACTGTTCTAAGTTTGAGAGCAGTAATGTGATCTGTTCTAATTACTGTTCTAAGTTTGTGAGCAGTAATGTTATCTGTTCTAATTACTGTTCCAAGTTTGTGAGCAGTAATGTGATCTGTTCTAATTACTGTTCCAAGTTTGAGAGCAGTAATGTGATCTGTTCTAATTACTGTTCTAAGTTTGTGAGCAGTAATGTGATCTGTTCTAATTACTGTTCTAAGTTTGTGAGCAGTAATGTGATCTGTTCTAAGTACTGTTCTAAGTTTGAGAGCAGTAATGTGATCTGTTCTAATTACTGTTCTAAATTTGAGAGCAGTAATGTGATCTGTTCTAATTACTGTTCTAAGTTTGAGAGCAGTAATGTGATCTGTTCTATGTTTGCGAACAGTAATTTGATCTGTTCTAAGTTTGAGAGCAGTAATGTGATCTATTCTAATTACTGTTCTAAGTTTGAGAGCAGTAATGTGATCTGTTCTAATTACTGTTCTAAGTTTGAGAGCAGTAATGTGATCTGTTCTATGTTTGCGAACAGTAATTTGATCTGTTCTAAGTTTGTGAGCAGTAATGTGATCTGTTCTAATTACTGTTCTAAGTTTGAGAGCAGTAATGTGATCTGTTCTATGGGTGCGAACAGTAATGTGATCTGTTCTAATTACTGTTCTAAGTTTGAGAGCAGTAATGTGATCTGTTCTAATTACTGTTCTAAATTTGAGAGCAGTAATGTGATCTGTTCTAATTACTGTTCTAAGTTTGAGAGCAGTAATGTGATCTGTTCTAATTACTGTTCTAAGTTTGAGAGCAGTAATGTGATCTGTTCTAATTACTGTTCTAAATTTGAGAGCAGTAATGTGATCTGTTCTAATTACTGTTCTAAGTTTGAGAGCAGTAATGTGATCTGTTCTATGTTTGCGAACAGTAATTTGATCTGTTCTAAGTACTGTTCTAAGTTTGAGAGCAGTAATGTGATCTGTTCTAATTACTGTTCTAAGTTTGTGAGCAGTAATGTGATCTGTTCTAATTACTGTTCTAAGTTTGAGAGCAGTAATGTGATCTGTTCTAATTACTGTTCTAAGTTTGAGAGCAGTAATGTTATCTGTTCTAATTACTGTTCCAAGTTTGTGAGCAGTAATGTGATCTGTTCTAATTACTGTTCCAAGTTTGAGAGCAGTAATGTGATCTGTTCTAATTACTGTTCTAAGTTTGTGAGCAGTAATGTGATCTGTTCTAATTACTGTTCTAAGTTTGTGAGCAGTAATGTGATCTGTTCTAATTACTGTTCTAAGTTTGAGAGCAGTAATGTGATCTGTTCTAATTACTGTTCTAAGTTTGAGAGCAGTAATGTGATCTGTTCTATGGGTGCGAACAGTAATTTGATCTGTTCTAAGTTTGTGAGCAGTAATGTGATCTGTTCTAATTACTGTTCTAAGTTTGAGAGCAGTAATGTGATCTGTTCTAATTACTGTTCTAAGTTTGAGAGCAGTAATGTGATCTGTTCTAATTACTGTTCTAAGTTTGTGAGCAGAAATGTGATCTGTTATAATTACTGTTCTAAGTTTGAGAGCAGTAATGTGATCTGTTCTAATTACTGTTCTAAGTTTGAGAGCAGTAATGTGATCTGTTCTATGTTTGCGAACAGTAATTTGATCCGTTCTAAGTTTGTGAGCAGTAATGTGATCTGTTCTAATTACTGTTCTAAGTTGGAGAGCAGTAATGTGATCTGTTCTAATTACTGTTCTAAGTTTGAGAGCAGTAATGTGATTGGTTCTAATTACTGTTCTAAGTTTGAGAGCAGTAATGTGATCTGTTCTAATTACTGTTCTAAGTTTGAGAGCAGTAATGTGATCTGTTCTATGTTTGCGAACAGTAATTTGATCTGTTCTAAGTTTGTGAGCAGTAATGTGATCTGTTCTAATTACTGTTCTAAGTTTGAGAGCAGTAATGTGATCTGTTCTAAGTTTGAGAGCAGTAATGTGATCTGTTCTAATCTAATTACTGTTCTAAGTTTGAGAGCAGTAATGTGATCTGTTCTAATTACTGTTCCAAGTTTGAGAGCAGTAATGTGATCTGTTCTAATTACTGTTCTAAGATTGAGAGCAGTAATGTGATCTGTTCTTATTACTGTTCCAAGTTTGAGAGCAGTAATGTGATCTGTTCTAATTACTGTTCTAAGTTTGAGAGCAGTAATGTGATCTGTTCTATATTTGCGAACAGTAATTTGATCTGTTCTAAGTTTGAGAGCAGTGAGCAGTAATGTGATCTGTTCTAATTACTGTTCTAAGTTTGAGAGCAGTAATGTGATCTGTTCTATGTTTGCGAACAGTAATTTGATCTGTTCTAATTACTGTTCTAAGTTTGAGAGCAGTAATGTGATCTGTTCTAAGTTTGAGAGCAGTAATGTGATCTGTTCTAATCTAATTACTGTTCTAAGTTTGAGAGCAGTAATGTGATCTGTTCTAATTACTGTTCCAAGTTTGAGAGCAGTAATGTGATCTGTTCTAATTACTGTTCTAAGTTTGAGAGCAGTAATGTGATCTGTTCTAATTACTGTTCTAAATTTGAGAGCAGTAATGTGATCTGTTCTAATTACTGTTCTAAGTTTGAGAGCAGTAATGTGATCTGTTCTATGTTTGCGAACAGTAATTTGATCTGTTCTAAGTTTGAGAGCAGTAATGTGATCTGTTCTAATTACTGTTCTAAGTTTGAGAGCAGTAATGTGATCTGTTCTAAGTTTGAGAGCAGTAATGTGATCTGTTCTAATCTAATTACTGTTCTAAGTTTGAGAGCAGTAATGTGATCTGTTCTAATTACTGTTCCAAGTTTGAGAGCAGTAATGTGATATGTTCTAATTACTGTTCTAAGTTTGAGAGCAGTAATGTGATCTGTTCTAATTACTGTTCTAAATTTGAGAGCAGTAATGTGATCTGTTCTATGTTTGCGAACAGTAATTTGATCTGTTCTAAGTTTGAGAGCAGTAATGTGATCTGTTCTAATTACTGTTCTAAGTTTGAGAGCAGTAATGTGATCTGTTTTAATTACTGTTCTAAGTTTGAGAGCAGTAATGTGATCTGTTCTATGTTTGCGAACAGTAATTTGATCTGTTCTAAGTTTGTGAGCAGTAATGTGATCTGTTCTAATTACTGTTCTAAGTTTGCTCACCCATAGAACAGATCACATTACTGCTCTCAAACTTAGAACAGTAATTAGAACAGATCACATTACTGCTCTCAAACTTAGAACAGTAATTAGAACAGATCACATTACTGCTCTCAAACATAGAACAGTAATTAGAACAGATCACATTACTGCTCACAAACTTAGAACAGTAATTAGAACAGATCACATTACTGCTCTCAACTTAGAACAGTACTTAGAACAGATCAAATTACTGTTCGCAAACATAGAACAGATCACATTACTGCTCTCAAACTTAGAACAGTAATTAGAACAGATCACATTACTGCTCTCAAATTTAGAACAGTAAATAGAACAGATCACATTACTGCTCTCAAACTTAGAACAGTAATTAGAACAGAACACATTACTGTTCGCACCCATAGAACAAATCACATTACTGCTCTCAAACTCAGAACAGTAATTAGAACAGATCACATTACTGCTCACAAACTTAGAACAGATCAAATTACTGTTCGCAAACATAGAACAGATCACATTACTGCTCTCAAACTTAGAACAGTAATTAGAACAGATCACATTACTGCTCTCAAACTTAGAACAGTAATTATAACAGATCACATTACTGCTCTCAAACTTAGAACAGATCAAATTACTGTTCGCAAACATAGAACAGATCACATTACTGCTCTCAAACTTAGAACAGTAATTAGAACAGATCACATTACTGCTCACAAACTTAGAACAGTAATTAGAACAGATCACATTACTGCTCTCAAACTTGGAACAGTAATTAGAACAGATCACATTACTGCTCACAAACTTGGAACAATAATTAGAACAGATAACATTACTGCTCACAAACTTAGAACAGTAATTAGAACAGATCACATTACTGCTCTCAAACTTAGAACAGTAATTAGAACAGATCACATTACTGCTCTCAAACTTAGAACAGTAATTAGAACAGATCACATTACTGCTCACAAACTTAGAACAGTAATTAGAACAGATCACATTACTGCTCTCAAACTTAGAACAGTACTTAGAACAGATCAAATTACTGTTCGCAAACATAGAACAGATCACATTACTGCTCTCAAACTTAGAACAGTAATTAGAACAGATCACATTACTGCTCTCAAATTTAGAACAGTAATTAGAACAGATCACATTACTGCTCTCAAACTTAGAACAGTAATTAGAACAGATCACATTACTGCTCACAAACTTAGAACAGATCAAATTACTGTTCGCAAACATAGAACAGATCACATTACTGCTCTCAAACTTAGAACAGTAATTAGAACAGATCACATTACTGCTCTCAAATTTAGAACAGTAATTAGAACAGATCACATTACTGCTCTCAAACTTAGAACAGTAATTAGAACAGATCACATTACTGTTCGCACCCATAGAACAGATCACATTACTGCTCTCAAACTTAGAACAGTAATTAGAACAGATCACATTACTGCTCACAAACTTAGAACAGATCAAATTACTGTTCGCAAACATAGAACAGATCACATTACTGCTCTCAAACTTAGAACAGTAATTAGAACAGATCACATTACTGCTCTCAAACTTAGAACAGTAATTAGAACAGATCACATTACTGCTCTCAAACTTAGAACAGATCAAATTACTGTTCGCAAACATAGAACAGATCACATTACTGCTCTCAAACTTAGAACAGTAATTAGAACAGATCACATTACTGCTCTCAAATTTAGAACAGTAATTAGAACAGATCACATTACTGCTCTCAAACTTAGAACAGTACTTAGAACAGATCAAATTACTGTTCGCAAACATAGAACAGATCACATTACTGCTATCAAATTTAGAACAGTAATTAGAACAGATCACATTACTGCTCTCAAACTTAGAACAGTAATTAGAACAGATCACATTACTGCTCTCAAATTTAGAACAGTAATTAGAACAGATCACATTACTGCTCTAAAACTTAGAACAGTACTTAGAACAGATCAAATTACTGTTCGCAAACATAGAACAGATCACATTACTGCTATCAAACTTAGAACAGTAATTAGAACAGATCACATTACTGCTCTCAAACTTAGAACAGTAATTAGAACAGATCACATTACTGCTCTCAAACTTAGAACAGTAATTAGAACAGATCACATTACTGCTCACAAACTTAGAACAGTAATTAGAACAGATCACATTACTGCTCACAAACTTAGAACAGTAATTAGAACAGATCACATTACTGCTCTCAAACTTAGAACAGTACTTAGAACAGATCAAATTACTGTTCGCAAACATAGAACAGATCACATTACTGCTCTCAAACTTAGAACAGTAATTAGAACAGATCACATTACTGCTCTCAAATTTAGAACAGTAATTAGAACAGATCACATTACTGCTCTCAAACTTAGAACAGTAATTAGAACAGATCACATTACTGCTCACAAACTTAGAACAGATCAAATTACTGTTCGCAAACATAGAACAGATCACATTACTGCTCTCAAACTTAGAACAGTAATTAGAACAGATCACATTACTGCTCTCAAATTTAGAACAGTAATTAGAACAGATCACATTACTGCTCTCAAACTTAGAACAGTAATTAGAACAGATCACATTACTGTTCGCACCCATAGAACAGATCACATTACTGCTCTCAAACTTAGAACAGTAATTAGAACAGATCACATTACTGCTCACAAACTTAGAACAGATCAAATTACTGTTCGCAAACATAGAACAGATCACATTACTGCTCTCAAACTTAGAACAGTAATTAGAACAGATCACATTACTGCTCTCAAACTTAGAACAGTAATTAGAACAGATCACATTACTGCTCTCAAACTTAGAACAGATCAAATTACTGTTCGCAAACATAGAACAGATCACATTACTGCTCTCAAACTTAGAACAGTAATTAGAACAGATCACATTACTGCTCTCAAATTTAGAACAGTAATTAGAACAGATCACATTACTGCTCTCAAACTTAGAACAGTACTTAGAACAGATCAAATTACTGTTCGCAAACATAGAACAGATCACATTACTGCTATCAAATTTAGAACAGTAATTAGAACAGATCACATTACTGCTCTCAAACTTAGAACAGTAATTAGAACAGATCACATTACTGCTCTCAAATTTAGAACAGTAATTAGAACAGATCACATTACTGCTCTAAAACTTAGAACAGTACTTAGAACAGATCAAATTACTGTTCGCAAACATAGAACAGATCACATTACTGCTATCAAACTTAGAACAGTAATTAGAACAGATCACATTACTGCTCTCAAACTTAGAACAGTAATTAGAACAGATCACATTACTGCTCTCAAACTTAGAACAGTAATTAGAACAGATCACATTACTGCTCACAAACTTAGAACAGTAATTAGAACAGATCACATTACTGCTCTCAAACTTAGAACAGTAATTAGAACAGATCACATTACTGCTCTCAAATTTAGAACAGTAATTAGAACAGATCACATTACTGCTCTCAAACTTAGAACAGTAATTAGAACAGATCACATTACTGTTCGCACCCATAGAACAGATCACATTACTGCTCTCAAACTTAGAACAGTAATTAGAACAGATCACATTACTGCTCACAAACTTAGAACAGATCAAATTACTGTTCGCAAACATAGAACAGATCACATTACTGCTCTCAAACTTAGAACAGTAATTAGAACAGATCACATTACTGCTCTCAAACTTAGAACAGTAATTAGAACAGATCACATTACTGCTCTCAAACTTAGAACAGATCAAATTACTGTTCGCAAACATAGAACAGATCACATTACTGCTCTCAAACTTAGAACAGTAATTAGAACAGATCACATTACTGCTCTCAAATTTAGAACAGTAATTAGAACAGATCACATTACTGCTCTCAAACTTAGAACAGTACTTAGAACAGATCAAATTACTGTTCGCAAACATAGAACAGATCACATTACTGCTATCAAACTTAGAACAGTAATTAGAACAGATCACATTACTGCTCTCAAATTTAGAACAGTAATTAGAACAGATCACATTACTGCTCTCAAACTTAAAACAGTAATTAGAACAGATCACATTACTTCTCACAAACTTAGAACAGATCAAATTACTGTTCGCACCCATAGAACAGATCACATTACTGCTCTCAAACTTAGAACAGTAATTAGAACAGATCACATTACTGCTCTCAAACTTAGAACAGTAATTAGAACAGATCACATTACTGCTCTCAAACTTAGAACAGATCAAATTACTGTTCGCAAACATAGAACAGATCACATTAATGCTCTCAAACTTAGAACAGTAATTAGAACAGATCACATTACTGCTCTCAAATTTAGAACAGTAATTAGAACAGATCACATTACTGCTCTCAAACTTAGAACAGTACTTAGAACAGATCAAATTACTGTTCGCAAACATAGAACAGATCACATTACTGCTATCAAACTTAGAACAGTAATTAGAACAGATCACATTACTGCTCTCAAATTTAGAACAGTAATTAGAACAGATCACATTACTGCTCTCAAACTTAGAACAGTAATTAGAACAGATCACATTACTTCTCACAAACTTAGAACAGATCAAATTACTGTTCGCACCCATAGAACAGATCACATTACTGCTCTCAAACTTAGAACAGTAATTAGAACAGATCACATTACTGCTCTCAAACTTAGAACAGTAATTAGAACAGATCACATTACTGCTCTCAAACTTAGAACAGTAATTAGAACAGATCACATTACTGCTCACAAACTTAGAACATATCAAATTACTGTTCGCAAACATAGAACAGATCACATTACTGCTCTCAAACTTAGAACAGTAATTAAAACAGATCACATTACTGCTCTCAAACTTAGAACAGTAATTAGAACAGATCACATTACTGCTCTCAAACTTAGAACAGATCAAATTACTGTTCGCAAACATAGAACAGATCACATTACTGCTCTCAAACTTAGAACAGTAATTAGAACAGATCACATTACTGCTCTCAAATTTAGAACAGTAATTAGAACAGATCACATTACTGCTCTCAAACTTAGAACAGTAATTAGATTAGAACAGATCACATTACTGCTCTCAAACTTAGAACAGATCACATTACTGCTCTCAAACTTAAAACAGTAATTAGAACAGATCACATTACTGCTCACAAACTTAGAACAGATCAAATTACTGTTCGCAAACATAGAACAGATCACAATACTGCTCTCAAACTTAGAACAGTAATTAGAACAGATCACATTACTGCTCTCAAACTTAGAACAGTAATTAGATTAGAACAGATCACATTACTGCTCTCAAACTTAGAACAGATCACATTACTGCTCTTAAACTTAGAACAGTAATTAGAACAGATCACATTACTGCTCACAAACTTAGAACAGATCAAATTACTGTTCGCAAACATAGAACAGATCACATTACTGCTCTCAAACTTAGAACAGTAATTAGAACAGATCACATTACTGCTCTCAAACTTAGAACAGTAATTAGAACAGATCACATTACTGCTCACAAACTTAGAACAGATCAAATTACTGTTCGCACCCATAGAACAGATCACATTACTGAAAACTATGAAAACGGACATAATAGAAAACTGCCATAATATTGTCTATAAAAACTGACATAAAATCATCTATGAAAACTGCCATAATATTGTCTATGAAAACTGACATAATATTGTCTATAAAAACTGACATAATATTGTCTATGAAAACTTCCATAATATTATCTATGAAAACGGACATAATAGAAAACTGACATAATATTATCTATGAAAACTGCCATAATATTGTCTATGAAAACTGCCATAATATTATCTATGAAAACGGACATAATAGAAAACTGCCATAATATTGTCTATGAAAACTGACATAAAATTATCTATGAAAACTGCCATAATATTGTCTATGAAAACTGACATAATATTGTCTATGAAAACTGCCATAATATTGTCTATAAAAACTGACATAATATTGTCTATGAAAACTGCCATAATATTATCTATGAAAACGGACATAATAGAAAACTGACATAATATTGTCTATGAAAACGGCCATAATATTATCTATGAAAACGGCCATAATATTGTCTATGAAAACTGACATAATATTGTCTATGAAAACTGCCATAATATTGTCTATGAAAACTGACATAATATTGTCTATGAAAACTGACATAATATTATCTATGAAAACTGCCATAATATTTCTATGAAAACTGCCATAATATTGTCTATGAAAACTGACATAATATTGTCTATGAAAACTGCCATAATATTATCTATGAAAACTGCCATAATAGAAAACTGACATAATATTATCTATGAAAACTGCAATAATATTGTCTATGAAAACGGACATAATAGAAAACTGCCATAATATTGTCTATGAAAACTGCCATAATATTGTCTATGAAAACTGACATAATATTATCTATGAAAACTGCCATAATATTGTCTATGAAAACTGCCATAATATTATCTATGAAAACTGCCATAATATTGTCTATGAAAACTGCCATAATATTGTCTATGAAAACTGCCATAATATTGTCTATGAAAACTGCCATAATATTATCTATGAAAACTGACATAATATTGTCTATGAAAACTGACATAATATTGTCTATGAAAACTGCCATAATATTGTCTATGAAAACTGCCATAATATTGTCTATGAAAACTGACATAATATTGTCTATGAAAACTGACATAATATTGTCTATGAAAACTGCCATAATATTGTCTATGAAAACTGCCATAATATTATCTATGAAAACGGACATAATAGAAAACTGACATAATATTATCTATGAAAACTGCCATAATATTGTCTATGAAAACTGCCATAATATTATCTATGAAAGCTTACATAATATTGTCTATGAAAACTGACATAATATTGTCTATGAAAACTGCCATAATATTATCTATGAAAACTGCCATAATATTATCTATGAAAACTGACATAATATTGTCTATGAAAACTGACATAATATTGTCTATGAAAACTGCCATAATATTGTCTATGAAAACTGCCATAATATTGTCTATAAAAACTGACATAATATTGTCTATGAAAACTGCCATAATATTATCTATGAAAACGGACATAATAGAAAACTGCCATAATATTATCTATGAAAACTGCCATAATATTGTCTATGAAAACTGACATAATATTATCTATGAGAACTGCCATAATATTGTCTATGAAAACTGCCATAATATTGTCTATGAAAACTGCCATAATATTGTCTATGAAAACTGCCATAATATTGTCTATGAAAACTGACATAATATTATCTATGAAAACTGCCATAATATTCTCTATGAAAACTGCCATAATATTGTCTATGAAAACGGACATAATATTATCTATGAAAACTGCCATAATATTGTCTATGAAATCTGCCATAATATTATCTATGAAAACTGCCATAATATTATCTATGAAAACTGACATAATATTGTCTATGAAAACTGCCATAATATTATCTATGAAAACTGCCATAATATTGACTATGAAAACTGACATAATATTGTCTATGAAAACTGACATAATATTGTCTATGAAAACTGCCATAATATTGTCTATAAAAACTGACATAATATTGTCTATGAAAACTGCCATAATATTATGTATGAAAACGGACATAATAGAAAACTGCCATAATATTATCTATGAAAACTGCCATAATATTGTCTATGAAAACTGACATAATATTATCTATGAAAACTGCCATAATATTGTCTATGAAAACTGCCATAATATTGTCTATGAAAACTGTCATAATATTGTCTATGAAAACTGACATAATATTATCTATGAAAACTGCCATAATATTCTCTATGAAAACTGCCATAATATTGTCTATGAAAACTGCCATAATATTGTCTATGGAAAACTGACGTAATATTGTCTATGAAAACTGACATAATATTATCTATGAAAACTGCCATAATATTATCTATGAAAACTGCCATAATAGAAAACTGACATAATATTGTCTATGAAAACTGCCATAATATTATCTATGAAAACTGCCATAATATTGTCTATGAAAACTGCCATAATATTATCTATGAAAACGGACATAATAGAAAACTGCCATAATATTGTTTATGAAAACTGACATAATTTTATCTATGAAAACTGCCATAATATTGTCTATGAAAACTGACATAATATTATCTATGAAAACTGCCATAATATTGTCTATGAAAACTGACATAATATTGTCTATAAAAACTGACATAATATTGTCTATGAAAACTTCCATAATATTATCTATGAAAACGGACATAATAGAAAACTGACATAATATTATCTATGAAAACTGCCATAATATTGTCTATGAAAACTGCCATAATATTATCTATGAAAACGGACATAATAGAAAACTGCCATAATATTGTCTATGAAAACTGACATAAAATTATCTATGAAAACTGCCATAATATTGTCTATGAAAACTGACATAATATTGTCTATGAAAACTGCCATAATATTGTCTATAAAAACTGACATAATATTGTCTATGAAAACTGCCATAATATTATCTATGAAAACGGACATAATAGAAAACTGACATAATATTATCCATGAAAACTGCCATAATATTGTCTATGAAAACGGCCATAATATTATCTATGAAAACTGCCATAATATTGTCTATGAAAACTGCCATAATATTATCTATGAAAACTGCCATAATATTGTCTATGAAAACTGCCATAATATTGTCTATGAAAAATATTGTCTATGAAAACTGACGTAATATTGTCTATGAAAACTGACATAATATTATCTATGAAAACTGCCATAATATTATCTATGAAAACTGCCATAATAGAAAACTGACATAATATTGTCTATGAAAACTGCCATAATATTATCTATGAAAACGGACATAATAGAAAACTGCCATAATATTGTCTATGAAAACTGACATAATATTATCTATGAAAACTGCCATAATATTGTCTATGAAAACTGACATAATATTATCTATGAAAACTGCCATAATATTGTCTATGAAAACTGACATAATATTGTCTATAAAAACTGCCATAATATTGTCTATGAAAACTTCCATAATATTATCTATGAAAACGGACATAATAGAAAACTGACATAATATTATCTATGAAAACTGCCATAATATTATCTATGAAAACTGCCATAATATTGTCTATGAAAACTGACATAATATTGTCTTTGAAAACTGACATAATATTGTCTATGAAAACTGCCATAATATTGTCTAAAAAAACTGACATAATATTGTCTATGAAAACTGCCATAATATTATCTATGAAAACGGACATAATAGAAAACTGCCATAATATTATCTATGAAAACTGCCATAATATTGTCTATGAAAACTGACATAATATTATCTATGAAAACTGCCATAATATTGTCTATGAAAACTGCCATAATATTGTCTATGAAAACTGCCATAATATTGTCTATGAAAACTGCCATAATATTGTCTATGAAAACTGACATAATATTATCTATGAAAACTGCCATAATATTCTCTATGAAAACTGCCATAATATTGTCTATGAAAACGGACATAATATTATCTATGAAAACTGCCATAATATTGTCTATGAAAACTGCCATAATATTATCTATGAAAACTGCCATAATATTATCTATCAAAACTGACATAATATTGTCTATGAAAACTGCCATAATATTATCTATGAAAACTGCCATAATATTGACTATGAAAACTGCCATAATATTGTCTATGAAAACTGACATAATATTGTCTATGAAAACTGCCATAATATTGTCTATAAAAACTGACATAATATTGTCTATGAAAACTGCCATAATATTATCTATGAAAACGGACATAATAGAAAACTGCCATAATATTATCTATGAAAACTGCCATAATATTGTCTATGAAAACTGACATAATAATATCTATGAAAACTGCCATAATATTGTCTATGAAAACTGCCATAATATTGTCTATGAAAACTGCCATAATATTGTCTATGAAAACTGTCATAATATTGTCTATGAAAACTGACATAATATTATCTATGAAAACTGCCATAATATTCTCTATGAAAACTGCCATAATATTGTCTATGAAAACTGCCATAATATTGTCTATGAAAACTGACATAATATTGTCTATGAAAACTGACATAATATTATCTATGAAAACTGCCATAATATTATCTATGAAAACTGCCATAATAGAAAACTGACATAATATTGTCTATGAAAACTGCCATAATATTATCTATGAAAACGGACATAATAGAAAACTGACATAATATTATCTATGAAAACTGCCATAATATTGTCTATGAAAACTGCCATAATATTATCTATGAAAACGGACATAATAGAAAACTGCCATAATATTGTCTATGAAAACTGACATAATATTATCTATGAAAACTGCCATAATATTGTCTATGAAAACTGACATAATATTGTCTATGAAAACTGCCATAATATTATCTATGAAAATTGCCATAATAGAAAACTGACATAATATTATCTATGAAAACTGACATAATATTATCTATGAAAACGGACATAATAGAAAACTGCCATAATATTGTCTATGAAAACTGACATAATATTATCTATGAAAACTGCCATAATATTGTCTATGAAAACTGACATAATATTGTCTATGAAAACTGCCATAATATTGTCTATAAAAACTGACATAATATTGTCTATGAGAACTGCCATAATATTATCTATGAAAACGGACATAATAGAAAACTGACATAATATTATCTATGAAAACTGCCATAATATTGTCTATGCAAACTGACATAATATTATCTATGAAAACGGCCATAATATTGTCTATGAAAACTGACATAATATTGTCTATGAAAACTGACATAATATTATCTATGAAAACTGCAATAATAGAAAACTGACATAATATTATCTATTAAAACTGCCATAATATTATCTATGAAAACGGACATAATAGAAAACTGCCATAATATTGTCTATGAAAACTGACATAAAATTATCTATGAAAACTGCCATAATATTGTCTATGAAAACTGACATAATATTGTCTATGAAAACGGCAATAATATTGTCTATAAAAACTGACATAATATTGTCTATGAGAACTGCCATAATATTATCTATGAAAACGGACATAATAGAAAACTGCCATAATATTGTCTATGAAAACTGACATAATATTATCTATGAAAACTGCCATAATATTATCTATGAAAACTGCCATAATAGAAAACTGACATAATATTATCTATGAAAACTGCCATAATATTATCTATGAAAACGGACATAATATAAAACTGCCATAATATTGTCTATGAAAACTGACATAATATAATCTATGAAAACTGCCATAATATTGTCTATGAAAACTGACATAATATTATCTATGAAAACGGACATAATAGAAAACTGCCATAATATTGTCTATGAAAACTGACATAATATTATCTATGAAAATTGCCATAATATTGTCTATGAAAACTGACATAATATTGTCTATGAAAACTGCCATAATATTATCTATGAAAACTGCCATAATAGAAAACTGACATAATATTATCTATGAAAACTGCCATAATATTGTCTATGAAAACTGACATAATATTGTCTATGAAAACTGACATAATATTGTCTATAAAAACTGACCTAATATTGTCTATGAAAACTGCCATAATATTGTCTATGAAAACTGACATAATATTGTCTATGAAAACTGCCATAATATTATCTATGAAAACTGCCATAATAGAAAACTGACATAATATTATCTATGAAAACTGCCATAATATTGTCTATGAAAACTGACATAATATTGTCTATGAAAACTGACATAATATTGTCTATGAAAACTGCCATAAAATTGTCTATGAAAACTGCCATAATATTGTCTATGAAAACTGCCAAAATATTGTTTATGAAAACTGCCATAATATTGTCTATGAAAACTGCCATAATATTATCTATGAAAACTGCCATAATATTGTCTATGAAAACTGCCATAATATTATCTATGAAAACTGCCATAATATTATCAATGAAAACTGACATAATATTGTCTATGAAAACTGCCATAATATTATCTATGAAAACTGCCATAATATTGACTATGAAAACTGACATAATATTGTCTATGAAAACTGACATAATATTGTCTATGAAAACTGCCATAATATTGTCTATAAAAACTGACATAATATTGTCTATGAAAACTGCCATAATATTATCTATGAAAACGGACATAATAGAAAACTGCCATAATATTATCTATGAAAACTGCCATAATATTGTCTATGAAAACTGACATAATATTATCTATGAAAACTGCCATAATATTGTCTATGAAAACTGCCATAATATTGTCTATGAAAACTGTCATAATATTGTCTATGAAAACTGACATAATATTATCTATGAAAACTGCCATAATATTCTCTATGAAAACTGACATAATATTGTCTATGAAAACTGCCATAATATTGTCTATGAAAACTGACGTAATATTGTCTATGAAAACTGACATAATATTATCTATGAAAACTGCCATAATATTATCTATGAAAACTGCCATAATAGAAAACTGACATAATATTGTCTATGAAAACTGCCATAATATTATCTATGAAAACGGACATAATAGAAAACTGCCATAATATTGTCTATGAAAACTGACATAATATTATCTATGAAAACTGCCATAATATTGTCTATGAAAACTGACATAATATTATCTATGAAAACTGCCATAATATTGTCTATGAAAACTGACATAATATTGTCTATAAAAACTGCCATAATATTGTCTATGAAAACTTCCATAATATTATCTATGAAAACGGACATAATAGAAAACTGACATAATATTATCTATGAAAACTGCCATAATATTGTCTATGAAAACTGCCATAATATTATCTATGAAAACGGACATAATAGAAAACTGCCATAATATTGTCTATGAAAACTGACATAAAATTATCTATGAAAACTGCCATAATATTGTCTATGAAAACTGACATAATATTGTCTATGAAAACTGCCATAATATTGTCTATAAAAACTGACATAATATTGTCTATGAAAACTGCCATAATATTGTCTATGAAAACTGACGTAATATTGTCTATGAAAACTGACATAATATTATCTATGAAAACTGCCATAATATTATCTATGAAAACTGCCATAATAGAAAACTGACATAATATTGTCTATGAAAACTGCCATAATATTGTCTATGAAAACTGCCATAATATTGTCTATGAAAACTGCCATAATATTATCTATGAAAACGGACATAATAGAAAACTGCCATAATATTGTCTATGAAAACTGACATAATATTATCTATGAAAACTGCCATAATATTGTCTATGAAAACTGACATAATATTATCTATGAAAACTGCCATAATATTGTCTATGAAAACTGACATAATATTGTCTATAAAAACTGCCATAATATTGTCTATGAAAACGGACATAATATTATCTATGAAAACGGACATAATAGAAAACTGACATAATATTATCTATGAAAACTGCCATAATATTGTCTATGAAAACTGCCATAATATTATCTATGAAAACGGACATAATAGAAAACTGCCATAATATTGTCTATGAAAACTGACATAAAATTATCTATGAAAACTGCCATAATATTGTCTATGAAAACTGACATAATATTGTCTATGAAAACTGCCATAATATTGTCTATAAAAACTGACATAATATTGTCTATGAAAACTGCCATAATATTATCTATGAAAACGGACATAATAGAAAACTGACATAATATTATCCATGAAAACTGCCATAATATTGTCTATGAAAACGGCCATAATATTATCTATGAAAACTGCCATAATATTGTCTATGAAAACTGCCATAATATTATCTATGAAAACTGCCATAATATTGTCTATGAAAACTGCCATAATATTGTCTATGAAAACTGCCATAATATTGTCTATGAAAACTGCCATAATATTATCTATGAAAACTGACATAATATTGTCTATGAAAACTGACATAATATTGTCTATGAAAACTGCCATAATATTGTCTATGAAAACTGCCATAATATTGTCTATGAAAACTGCCATAATATTGTCTATGAAAACTGCCATAATATTATCTATGAAAACGGACATAATAGAAAACTGACATAATATTATCTATGAAAACTGCCATAATATTGTCTATGAAAACTGCCATAATATTATCTATGAAAACTTACATAATATTGTCTATGAAAATTGACATAATATTGTCTATGAAAACTGCCAAAATATTATCTATGAAAACTGCCATAATATTATCTATGAAAACTGACATAATATTGTCTATGAAAACTGACATAATATTGTCTATGAAAACTGACATAATATTGTCTATGAAAACTGCCATAATATTGTCTATAAAAACTGACATAATATTGTCTATGAAAACTGCCATAATATTATCTATGAAAACGGACATAATAGAAAACTGCCATAATATTATCTATGAAAACTGCCATAATATTGTCTATGAAAACTGACATAATATTATCTATGAAAACTGCCATAATATTGTCTATGAAAACTGCCATAATATTGTCTATGAAAACTGCCATAATATTGTCTATGAAAACTGTCATAATATTGTCTATGAAAACTGACATAATATTATCTATGAAAACTGCCATAATATTCTCTATGAAAACTGCCATAATATTGTCTATGAAAACTGACATAATATTATCTATGAAAACTGCCATAATATTCTCTATGAAAACTGCCATAATATTGTCTATGAAAACGGACATAATATTATCTATGAAAACTGCCATAATATTGTCTATGAAAACTGCCATAATATTATCTATGAAAACTGCCATAATATTATCTATCAAAACTGACATAATATTATCTATGAAAACTGCCATAATATTCTCTATGAAAACTGCCATAATATTGTCTATGAAAACGGACATAATATTATCTATGAAAACTGCCATAATATTGTCTATGAAAACTGCCATAATATTATCTATGAAAACTGCCATAATATTATCTATCAAAACTGACATAATATTGTCTATGAAAACTGCCATAATATTATCTATGAAAACTGCCATAATATTGACTATGAAAACTGACAAAATATTGTCTATGAAAACTGACATAATATTGTCTATGAAAACTGCCATAATATTGTCTATAAAAACTGACATAATATTGTCTATGAAAACTGCCATAATATTATCTATGAAAACGGACATAATAGAAAACTGCCATAATATTATCTATGAAAACTGCCATAATATTGTCTATGAAAACTGACATAATATTATCTATGA
>JAWPHD010021819.1:0-27041 GCA_037043455.1 Cyrtodaria siliqua
ATCAGAATGTCTCTGGAAATGCGTAAACCAAATACACAAGGCTAGCCACTTACACACATGGATGCATTCGTTGGATTATACGAAGGCTGTTCAAATAATACGTGGACTTTTTCGATATCGGTTTCATTTATTGACGTAAACGTTTAAGATTAATATATTTTGTAATCCAACTCATTAGAAATCAAATGATTTAAACAAAAAAATCGGTATCATGTCTAGTTACTTTGCAGTGAATAATCTAATTGGGCGAGAAACCTTTCTACGGAGCAATCCAAAATGTTACGTCTTTATTTTATAACTGCATTTTGGGAAAGGCAAAATAAAAGGAAAATCGTTGGCAAAAATATCGCGGAGCACTAAAATGTCTTTAACATATTATATAATATGAAAGTTCAATAAAACAAAAAAGGTTAATACAAAAATGAAATATAACATTTTTAAAAATTTAAGATCGTACATATTTTCTTCAACATATATATGTTAATACATTAAGAATACCGATATATGTTCAATAAATATGTCTTTTGGAATGACTATGCTATTTGTTTTCTAAATATATTTATGCTAAACTTGATCGAATTTATATGATCTCTTTCCGAGGCTGTGATATACTTATTACCCAAAATGCTGAAAAATATTTATTTAATGCAAACCTTGACTAATACCATAAAGTAATTAAATAACAATTGCGTTTGTTATTTATACAATGTAGCATGTTGTATCATTTGAAATGTTAGATTGTTGTTGGTTTTCAAGGCAATATCACATCACACAAATGACGTGCTCCGTGGCGGCTATAGTGGGGTTGTAAAAACTCGCATTTCTTAAAATCTGTTTCAAATAATTTGATACTATTTACTGACTGTTAACCTTTATTGCCGTATAATAATTTAATTTGCTTCATCTGTAAAAGTATATTAAATATTGGACATGTCCACGTAAAAGTTGAACAACCACGACAACGTAGTGCCTATTTTCTGTCAATGGGAGCGCTATAATTACAAGACTGGGGCAAGTAGACTTACATGACCATATTATACTGAATGAATGAATGAATGGTGTTTTACGGCACGTCGACACATAAATAGGTCATATTGTGCGCAAAAACCGACGAAATTAAGTAGTAATTAAAAATTAATGTAAATATATATATATGTAAATCAACAATCAATAACAATAAGTCAACGGATATATAAACAAGTAAATATATATAAGAACACATTATAATAATTTATATAGTCTGATTTCTTTTAGGAAATCTAAAACAAGACTAAAATCTATAGTATCAAATAACTCTGTCATAGTATTAATATTGTAGTACCTTTGACGCATATGATCAAAGTCTACACATTCCAACAAGATGTGTTTGACCGTTAATAGGATATACGTTCTGGTAATTCCTCAGCTTGTAATAAAATGAATGAGTATAACGTGAATGCCCTATCCTGCACAGGGCTAGGACAACTTCTTCCCGACGAATGGGTCTACTAGACGAACGGCATTCTCCAAGTAACGGTTTAATTGAATTGAAAAATCCCAAGCGGCTTGCCAAGGGTTACGAATAATGTGCAACTTTTAAAATCAGTATAAGGTAATTTATCATTAGATAAATGTAAACCTTATTCTGTTTTAACAGCACTATCAGCTCTATCATTACTACGTATTCAAATAATAACATTATCAACTAAAAGATACTTGTACTTTTCTAAAATCTGTAACACAACTAGGTTATCATGCTTCATATTACTCAGTGCTTGAAGAGATGTAACGGAATCAGAAAATATTACAAAATGGTCATCATCAGATTCATGAATATAATTTAAGGCAAGTTTAGTTACCTTAAGTTCAGCTGAAAATATAGAGGCCTTGTCAGGCAGGAAACTCTTTTTGCCGTGTTTGTGAACAACTGCTGCTGCTACCTTATCTCCATCCTTAGAACCATCTGTGTATATATGTTGAAAGTAACTGTATTTCGATTTAAATTTCATTAAATTTGCTTTGAAAGCCATCAGAGTCTGTACTGGATTTGTTACTATTACAAAGATCAAAAATAATTGTTGGTGTTTCCAAAGTCCACGGTGGAATTTGTGGTACTTTGTACTTGGCAATCAAATTTAGGTCGATTTCAGTGTCTCTTAATTTTGGTTTAATAAGAAGACCAAATGGTCGAATGGCCTTCGATTTTCGATCAAAAAGAGATTCATAACTAGGATTACAAATATTATCGAAAGTTGGGTTTGAAGGGTTAGATTTTAATTTAACGGTATATTGAAGGGCTAATTTGTCCCGTATATAAAATCAATGGATACTAACCTTGTCATTATAATGCAATAACGAACCAACGTATTAACAAATTGAAATTACCTCCCTTTACATTGAAATAAAAACGAACTTATATATCTGTAAAGCAGGTAGACTAAAACATGTTATTATTTTTTTAACAGATATCGTCTCAAACACGATGCCCTGCATATATCTTCTTATTATGTTAATTATATTGTTAATGACCTCTGCCATGTATAGCCTAAAATACGCGCAAATAAATTTGTCATGCAATTTACTTGCTAAACTTATTTTTATCAGTATATTTAATAACTTCAATAAAGGGTATCCTTTCAAACAACTATCACAAACACGATTTGAAAACTCACTTTTACTGAGTCTGTTCACGAGGGGTCTTATAAGGTGTAACACATCTCACGCCCTTAGCAACGGCTTAAGCGTTATTATATATAAAAGCTACAATGATTGGAACCGAATACCCCAAAGGAACATTAAGTTATAACACTATTGATAAGTCATTTTGCCGGAAGCCATCATTATATAATGTTTGATCAATACAAGGATACAAGTGCCTGTTGTGTAAAGAACAACAAAACAAAACCGAGGTAAGTTGTATACGAGAAACTGCTTACCGATAAACGGCTTGATCTGTAAAATACTTACTCGAGAAATTATACAGCGCTCAATCACAACTGCAAATGTTTCCGCAAATGGTGTTGCTACTGCAGCATTTAAGAATATGACAGGTCACGACAGGCCAATCCACGCCAAGACAGGCCAAGACAGGCTAAGACAGGCCAATGGCGTATGTCTTCTACAAATACTAATATCAAATTCAGCAAGTGTTGTTATCATCAACACTAATCAAGCTTCTTTGAGGCATCATGAATTCATTTTGTATATTATTCCACATCATATCCGTCATGTCATTAATGATATATAGAGCAGTAAGTTTCATATCTAGGGGATTTGCACATCTAGGTAGGCGTCTGTCATTGGATTAAAATCTATGTGTGGGATGTGTATGACAAATTTCTCTATGCTACATATAATTTAAACGAATTTCGTTTCAGATATTGTCAAATTAATATCATTTCTCATCGATATGTCACACATTTTAAGACGGTGTTTATAGAATTTATTTCTAGAATGTATAATTGAATGCCTTGAGCTTTTAGTGTAACAACAGTAATTCAATCTAGAGACTGAATAAATGGTGTTTTACGGCACGTCGACACAAAAATAGGTCAATATGTGCGCAAAAACTGATGAAAGTTGAAGAAATGAAGTAGTAAATAAAAATTAATGTAAATATATAAAGATAAAACTATTTACAAATAAGGTATAATATCGTAGTAATGAAGAGATTGACTTATATGATTATGTTACACCCAAGCTGTCTAACAATTGCTGTAAATTTCTGTCAGAACTCATTTGTTCTAACTTATATAAGTTCTTGGACTTGGAATACGTACTACTTTCAAATACATCAACTGGTTTATTCAAGTAAGTTGTCTTATGGCAAGTGCATAAGTAATACATTCCAGGCCCTTTCGATATTGATAACTCTCAGCTATAAATCCATTTAAAATACGTTATCTCGCAATCAACCCCAAATACTCCGTAACCCACCTCTCCCATACTTGTATAAAGTCGTCACAAAGCGTGAAATATGAAATTCGGACAATTTTCAAACGGTCAAAAATGCGACGGCTTTCTACGGAGTTTAGCTTCTAAACATTCTCTATTCAAAATATCTGCTGCTTTTATAGTTAACTCAGATCCAACCAAATTCGGCTCGGTGATCCAACGGAATATTGTTGGAAAAGCAACAACGCTACAAAATATCGTCGGGTAGTCACACATTATTGTCGGGACGTCCGGTCACCTCAACCATTTTCCGTTGGGAGAGTTTACATTGTCTAAGACAATAACTAATTAAAAATTTAATCCTGTACCGATATTCAATAATAAATGCATCAACAAGTACACTTACACACAATGAATGATGAAATAAAACAACGAAATATCTTTGTGAAACTTTAAACTGCGAAAAGGTCAAGCGTTACAAGACTAAAAATATATTGTTATACACAAAAGAGCTCTCCTTAGAGGAGATATAGCGATGCAATTGAAATTCATTTGCTCACTAATTTACATCAAATATACAACTTTATACAATTAAAATGGCTATTATCACAATGTATAATACCAATATTGTTTATAGATGGAGTTTAAGCTACGTTTGAAGATATAAGATGAAGAATGCACGAAAACTCATGAAGTTAAACTGATTAGGTTACTGTCCCCAACCCATTTGCTAACAATACAGCCTAGGTGTATTGAAACATAATCAAAACAAGAATTTACAGTAAAATGACATTCATAAATATAAGTTATTAACGTTATATACTCTAAAACACATCTACTTAGATCATATATTTGAAATATTAAGATATTTAAAATTATCCTAAAGTATGAGCATATAGACCATACCATTGCAATTATTTAAGATATTGCACTTTTGTTTTATTACATACTGAGCAAAATTAAAAGGTACTACTTTTTCTTTCCCTTATTATATAGACAGTAAAACAATAACATAAAAAAGTATGTGTAAATAGAATATTTAGATCGACCACCACCAATAGTCCAAACAAAATATTATTTTGAAAAGTTCAGTACTCAAGGGAGGTATCCACCTTTTTCTTAAACCATGCATTCTTGGTAAAAACACAAACAATGTACAAACATTACTTCAATTTGTTCAAGACAATATTCTCTATACGTTGCTTTCGAAACAAATAACAGAAAAACACAACACCGATTGTGCTGGTAGCAGTTTTTGATTATCAAAAATCATCAAATTACTTTCCTTTAAGGTTTCAATAACATCCATAAAAGAGTATTGCTTGGCAAAATTTGAAACCATTTGAAGGAATATTTAGTACTCAGTGAAGTGTGCTTAAAAACATCAAACATTGTTTAATTAAAGCGCTGTTTAAACTGTCCTACTCCCTCAAAATCTGGCCTATGGGAATACCAGCAAAAAAATGGGGTACTTTTTTTGGTGAGTATATTAATAGGGTCCACTTAACTGCGAGCGAAGCACTCATATCAATATCTATTAAATTGTTTGGATATTCGTCAGAATTAACCAAAAACTGAAGCAAAATTACAAGTCCTGCTCAGACCTATTTCTCATCTTTAAATTGCATTTTCGATATCGACGATATGTTGACTCAGTAACAGATAGACAAACCACATTGACAATCATTACTGCATTTATAAATATCGTTCAAAAAGTTGTAGACTCAGTTGCGCCAAGAAACAAGAAGACTCGAATTCTGGAATGAAATTTACACCGGATAAAGACTGAAATGTATCAGCGGATACTTATGTGCAGGCTAACCTGGGTGATGATCGGTCCAATTTCACTAGCGATTATGAAAACATGCACAAAATAATATAATTATACGGCAACCGTGAAGCAGGTTGATCAGTTACGAAATTGGCAAACATCGAAATAACCAAAATCAGGAAACACGTCGTCCAAGAAGTTCATGAAATACACATGTCTATTGCAAGCAAGTAGTGTGCGGAATGTATACAGACCGTCATTGTATAATTGCGTTGCGTGATTTATGTAAATCATTTGACAATTATCACACATTCATGCCTTCATGCCTTCTTACGGATGTAATATTTTTGCTAATATGTATAAAGCGAAGCTTACGGGGATAACTGAACACATTTAACACATTCTGTATTGGATAAACACGTATTAACCGATCGTGCTATAATATACTTTATTATACCTCAATGTAAACACTCAATGTAAAAATCCCATACACTGCCGGGTTGATATTTCGCGCTATCACCCTCAACGCGTCCTAGCGGGTGATAACGAAAAATATCATCCAGCTAGCTTTTAGAAAAGCTCAGTTCTAAAAATAGATAGTTTCAACAACAACAACTATGTGGTCTTCATTATCGGAAAACGCTCCAAAAGTCTTATTAATGCGATTTCCCATAGGAGTATTTGTTCGGTATAATAAAATAAAATATCACATCCTCTTGAGGATGTGATATCTTGAGGATGTGATATTTACATAATATAGAACTTCATTCAACAAACACCCTTTGTACCAGGTTATTAATAGTAATCGTGAAAATCGAGTATATGTCATAATTCGGAGTCTTAAAGACAATACATAGACATAACGTAACGCAGTAAATTTGAGAGGCTTTTTCGTCTCTTCGCCGCGGATCAAATACCCCCGGTTTTTGTAGACGTTAACCTTGTAAGTGAGAAAGTGTTGATTCTTACGGATGGCGAGAGGTGTACGGTACTAGTTCTACCCAGGAAAATGGGAGGTCGGTCTGCCTCCACCACAAAAAAAAATCGACCGTCATATATAACCTTACATGTGTTGAAAATGACATAAAATGTCATACAAACAAACAAACAAACAAACAAACAAACAAAACACTGTGGATACAGAATAAACATGAGCATGTATCGAAACTTTACGTATAACGTAGACGATCTACCTTGAACAAAGTTATAGTGCTTGAACGCAAACTAGTTGTTATCAAATTCAAAACGTGTATGACACATTTTAATGGCGTATGTTAGCTTCATAATCGTTAGACTTCTGTGACCACGTTTAAACATACTTTTTTTTGGCATCGATTGCGAAACTGAAACAAGTCTTGCCAACTTCCGTGAGTTTCGTAATAACTTATTACCAAATGCGGTCTGCGGATACTTTAACCTATATTGGAACTGCCTCGTCAATGATGTAACATATATAATGAATGACAGGTTATATTCCTTCTAACGAGCATGATGAAAAAATAGATTTCTTAAGAATTAACAGACCTAAAGTGTTCACATTGAAACTGCTCTGTTTTCCAATTTACCACAATTCATACAACTAATAGCATAACGTTTAATGCGATATTGTGACGTGGGTGCTCTGTCACAGTTATTGCCAATTCAATATTATGGATAAATAAGAATGTTTTTATCATTACAGTATACTGGGGTACTAGACAACGAAATTAAACAAATAATCCGGGCATTGATGTTTTAATATGAAAACATATGCATGCACTTCTGAGTGAATATGTGATAGAAATATGAGTAATAAAAACAAGAAACCAAAGATATGATAACCCAAACAATAACAGCTAAAACGAAAAACAACAACCACACAAACACACGACCAAACAACTACAACAACAAAACCTTCAGAGAATAGGTAGAGACAGATGTGACGATGAGCAAAGCCTAAATGACTTCTTTGACCCATAGAGTAGTTATTCAATACAGACGGGCTAAGAATACATTGTCTAGCATCTAATTGGTTTCAATTACACATTTTATATCAAATACAAAAACACGCTATGGGCTACGATAGCATGTGCACATCTTAAAGCAGGCCAAAAACTCTCGAAAGCAGCAACCGCTGCTCCCACCTAAATTCCATTGTTTATTTCGCTCTTCGGGGCATAGTATTTTGTTAGATACTGGGACTATACGCCGCTGGACATGGTGAAGAAAAGATCTCTATGTCCACCGCCATCTTCGGGATGGTTAAAATGATGTACTGTTGATTTTATTAATATTGAGGGCTAGAGGGCTTGAGCGGTAGCTAGCATTTTTCACGACCGTTCGGCCGTTTCCAAAGGTCCACTCTCATACTCTTTTATTATTGAAGCAAAACAAGTATTAGTGCCGATAGTATCATGAGAAAAAAGAAGATACAGAATCGAAAATGTTCAATGCCACATTAATCAAGACGAAGCAATCTATCTTCCTGTGATATGTTTCATAATTGTTACTTTATTTCCCAGTCGTTTTATGTTAAATAATTAGCGTATTTATAGATACTGAGATCGCCGGCAAACACGTGGGACACACGTGGCATATACCTGGTTATTAAAACTGTGACATCTAGAGAGATTCTGGAGAAATATCATAAAACGGACACGTGATGTTTTAACAATGGGCTGTTGGACAATTACACTATGTGGACATTCCAAGTAATTCGTGAAGCACTTGCTACTGTTTATAGATCCCAGTTGGTTCTTACTGTGCACTACCTGTTATCGCAGTTTTTGTATTAAAATGAAAGACATTTCAAGTCAGCTGAGACGTTCACCAGATACTCAGACAGATGTTCTGGAGGCCTTTAATAACATCTCTCGGTATCTGAATGATTGGACATTGACAACACTTATATTTTACAATATGATTAAATGACTACTCATACTTGCTAATAATAACTATCCGTAGAACTTCAACTAACCAAATCTAATCTTGCTGATACTGCCTCTGCTTTTCTCGATTTGCAAAAATAATAATTTTCTAGAGCTTGAAATTGAGTTGAGGGCTTTAATATTCCCAATCTTTGTATGAATGAAAAGCTCCTCCATCAGGACTACCGTTACCATAAACTTCGAAAAAGATTTGCAAAATTGCATTATCGTAATCCTGATCTTCTTTTACAATTTAATTTAATTTAAGAACTATTCTGAGACAGTGACTAGCAAAACCTGACTTATATGGCGACGTGATTTATAAACTTCGTAAGATCCTTGGCATGATCATTTCATACATGTACAAGACTTATTACATTTGTTGAACAATGACCCTGTCATTTTGCAACGCACTCTATGTCTAGAGGTTGACCTGTTTACAGTTCGCGACTATGCTTTTTTCCTTCATTGTTACCTGAACGGCATACTGTGGAGCTTACCTCCATTTCCCCTGCCATTTTCTCATATAGATTAGAACACTAATCGCGTTTCCCATCCCTGACACATTTACGTGTATTCCTGTTCCGAATTAGAAGTATGTACCTCTTTTTCCCTTTGTGTATAACATCAATAGAATTAAACTTTAGCGCATTTTTACGTATCACATGTACGCCTAAATCTACGTCCTGCTATTTATGTATAACACTATTTAGGCGCATTAGAAAACTGAATGTGTATAGTATTATATAAGTTTAATAAGATGACAGAATGGGGGCATAAGAATACAAACTTTTATTCAGTACTGGAGTCAATATTGCGTGTTGAGAACCCAATCAAGTAATTCCTTAAGGGGTTCTGATCATTTGATGGCTAAATCAGGTTGGTTATGTTATTTCAGAATGCAAACTTGGTCAATTTCTTATCCATTATTTACGTTCATGCTGTAAGTTATCGACGAATAAGACACAATAAAGCATGCACGTAATACTAAAGGTATTGCCAATAATACGTTGTTTTCCATTGCCTCTGGTTATAGTGTTGTCTGTGCGTTAAATCAATCCCTTTATGAATAACTGTTAGGATTAAAATTCAATGGCTGATAGCAAAGCAATCATTTTAGAGTCTGTATTTGCAGATCACTTATCAATAATGACACAGACATCCCACATATTGCCAGAAGCCGAATGTGTTTGTTATAACTTAAAACTGTTGACATTGTTGAAGATAATCCAAAATATCAATGTTAAACTATTATAAATGTTAACAAAAATCGTCAAGCATGCTTAAAGGGACAAAATGACTTTAAATCAGCTTGCATATATTTAAATACAATTTTAAAGTTTCCAACTTGTCTTCATTATTTTACCATAGGTTTGAATATATCATTTGTGAAATGTAATCTACAGTAAGTAATATCCTAAAACTATTTTCTTTATACTATTTTTATAATTAATATTAATGACTGAACAAATTCAATTTATGTAGAAAAACAACGGGACGCCACGAGTTTTTCAAAAATCAATGTTGCCACGTGTCCCTTTAATTTGTATGTGTTTTTTATCGAAACACCAGTGGTCATTAATCTAAATTAATAAAAATAATGGAGAGAAACGTACATTTCGGCTATCGGAAAGTAATATGTGATTGTTTACATGTAGTTTAAAGCAAATCATATATAATTAAAATAATAACATATTATAACACCAATTCCCAAGCGCAATGTCAAAAGTTGGTCTCCTTTAAACCACAAACCAAGTTGAAAACCAAATGAGCACATTAAACAGCCAATGCACAGGACTATACACATCATACAGAGGGGTAAAGACAGCGTTAAATACTTGGAACGGTTGGTATACTGGTTAGCGTAAATCTAGTTTATCTTTACACAACTTCGCTATTATCCTATCTACAGCGTCCAAATTGACAAGAGAATGTAAATAAAAGTACATCACATCAGATGAAAATCTCTAACAATAAAAAAGAGTACGATAATGGACCTTTGGAAACGGCCGAGCACGACACATACGAATGTTGACGTCTCGGTTTGATTGAGACTGTTCATGAGCGGTAGTGAAATATGCTAGCTACCGCTCACGCCCTCTAGTCCCGGGTTGAGCAGAACTCAATATTCATAAAAATCAACAGTACATAATTTTAACCATACCGAAGATGGCAAGCATATGGCAGTGGATATAGGAATATTTTATCTTTATTTCATCCCCTATATCCAGCGGCGTATGGTCCCAGGATCTAATAAAATTGTATGTTCCGACGAGTGAAATAAACAAAAAGGAATAAAGTGAACATCCATATAAATTCATAGAACAAAATCAACCAAAATCATACAATCAGCATGCTTTTGCATGTAACACAAAACAAACAAACAATAATTAAAAGGAAAACATAGCAAACGTTAATTTTTTTTTTTGCTTTTCATGATGTATGTAGACGTCTCCATATGGCCAATGATATGTCGGGTCATCGCACAATCAAATAAGAAAGCAAAATTGCAAACTAAAAACAATCAAACACTAAACCTAAAGTGGATTGCAAAATGATAGAGTCATAACTTTCTTTGATAAACTGTCGGACAAGTTTTATTATGATTGCATTAACGTGATAATGACCAACGATCTTACGATAAACTGTTCATTGCTACCATGTGTAATTATAAGATTGCGTTATCAAAGTGAAAAAATTCAAATAAAATATTCATTACTACCTTAACATGTGCAATTACTAAAACAATATAAGAGTCGCTGCCGTTCCGGCAGCGAATAATGCTGACCGCATCAATTATATATCGCTGGGAGATATTTGTAGCAGCTAACACTGCTTAATTATCAAGCTGTTCGCAGAAACTGTCTGTTATACTATACTTATTGGTAATTATGGCCTCGGTGATGTAATTAACGTATGTTCTCTTATTCTTAGAATCGAGAGACATCCTGAAGGGACAGTGCGTATATACATTCCTGTGTCATGTGTTATTGGGCATGATAAGTGGCAATTCTTGTCGTCCAGACAAGGTTTTAAATGAACTTTTCATTCATTTACTTTCAGCGTATATAAATAACCCTTTTAACACAATTCCTGACAGTGGTTACTTTCTGGATTCGTGGAGCAAAAGTACATAGTAACCATACATAAACTCGGGTCATTAAATGATGTTGATACGTTAAAGGAATAACGCTATTAAGCATATTAGGAAAAGTAGATATTAAAGTCGTACAGGAACTGCAGCATTCAAGGATCACAGTCAACCACAAACACGCACAGAAACAAACAACAAATCTAAAGATATATAAAAAGGCAAGATATGCCATCAAAAACATAAAATGGTTGACAATAGGGTCACCGCCTTGGAACGATCAGTGAGAAAAAATGACGCTGGGGTTTAAATCAGGTTCTATGGAGCACCAAACCCCACTCATACCATATTGTCATCCCAGTAAAACGGCAAAATGTGTCGATGGGGTTTTAATCAGGGTTTAGGGTGCACCAAACCTCACCCTTACCCTATTGTCATCCCAGTAAATTGGGACAGTGTAAATAAACATATCCCCGACAGGTTATATTCTCTAACAAACAAGGATTTTTAATAGGCAATATAAGAAATATAACAAGAAAAGGTATAACACATATATTATACCATGGGAAGTACGGACTGCATGTAGATGTTCTGGATCCGGGATCGTTTTGATAGTGAAGGTCACCGGCACCTTGACCTTTAAATGAATAAGGATAAGGGTCATGTACTGGTCATGAGCAACCATTCATCCTTTCAAGTTGGAGGACCTAGATCCATCAAGTTTGTAGTTGTTGATAGGACATCATATTGATAGTGAAGGGCACCGCAACCTTGACCTCCGATCTAGTGACCGGAAAATAACAAGAGGTCAATGACCTTGAAACTTTCAAGGTTGAGGAGCGTAGGACCAACCGTTGTGTAGTTATTGATCGGACATCTTTAGATAGCGAATGTGACCGCGACCTTGAACTTTGATGTAGTGACCCCAAAATGAATAGGTGTCATCTAGTTGTAATGGTAAAGCGTTCTTCCAAGTTTGGGGGCCCTAGGTCCACCCATTCTGTAGTTATTGATCGGACATCGTTTCGATAGTTAATGTCAACACGACCTTGACCTTTGACCTAGTGACCCCAAAATCAATAAGAGCCATCGACTGGTCATGAGCAACCATCCCTCTAAGTTTGGGTACCCTTCTTCCAACCATTATGTAGTTATTGATCGGACACCGTTTGGATAGACAATGTTAGCCCGGATGTGACCTTTGACCTGGTGACACCAAAATCAATAGGGGTCAAAATGAACATGGCGCTCCGACCACACTTTGTTGTGGTGTGCAATAATCTATTAATTGAAGGGCACTGGCTTAGTCGTTGCTGGGGTGATTTACGGAAGAATAACCGTGTGACAACCTGCTGTAAGGATGAGTATTACTACCAAGATATAACGGTCATGATTGAATAATCTGTAGGGAACTGAAGAAGTGAAGGGACACTACAAAATCTGAAATGAACATTGCTGTGCATCCCTTTAAGTGGGGTGCATGAGATGTTGTAGATTTGGCGGAAAGTGACAAATGAGAATAGGTATTTTGTTGAAAAATATGTTTAATATACAAAAACAACATTACTGATGTGGAAAAAAACAATTGTATGTACAACTCAGTGTGTCAGGTCCCTGCCAAGACTTGAACTTGAATCTCTTTTCTCGAAAGAAAAGTGTGTTTCCTTACACTACAGAGATCGCCCAGACATCACAGAAAGAGTGTACAAAACTAAGCGAAATTATTAAAGATGTAGCAGGGCTGTACAAATCATATAGCCCGACGCCCGGGACTAGTCCAAAACCAAAGTTGGGCGTGTCACTTTTTCAAAGATTTCAGTCCTGGACTAGTCCAATTTTAAAAAAAGAGAAAGTCGGGCGTGTCACTGTTTGAAAGATTTCAGTCCCAGATTTGTCAAATTTACAATGTCGGCCACCTGTCATAAAACAACCCCAGCACACTTCTCAACGTAATCCTTTAATTGCACTCGCTTATGTAATGCAATTAGCATCCACAGCGGCGATCATCCAATACCCCGGGCCATTTTATCAACAATCAACCATGCCGGAAGTCCCGCCTCCAAATTACTTAAATTGACAGTGGGCATTGTCGACATTATCCAATCAATTGACCCGATCCATTTTAATCCAGACCCGCTAGCCAATGAAACGACTACCACATGGAAATCACATGTTCGTCACGTGATTACCTGTTTGTCACGTGGTGAGCTGAAAATGGCGATACACTGAAACAATAACACTAACACGTTGATTAATTCGCAATCAGGCCGATTTGTCGGCAATCTTTCGATGAGTAAAGAAACTCGGGACGTTTGATAATGGAAGCATGTTTGATATGAAACGGTAGGTGTGATTTGTTATTGTTTCTCAGTGTATTGTTGAGCGTAATTGTAACGGACTTGAAAGGCGGATGGGGTAACGGTTTGTGCATAGTTAGTGTACTAATTACGTTCGAAGAATTGAGTTGTCAAACAAATAAAATGAAAATAAAACGAACTGATACACATAATCAGTTTGATTTCGTATTTGGTAGTGCTAACGTTTACATTTCAAAAATGAGTTTGTTGAACTCTTTCAGTGTTAAAAATAAGGATAATTTTCAGAGTGAAAGCGAAAGTGAAAGTAAAAATAAAAAGAGGAAAAATGTAGAATGTGATACACAGCCAATCAAAAAGTCAAAATCATCTAGTGTAGTGGACAAAAGCATAAAAATAAAATGTTTATGTTGATTCACATGTTATTTATTTTTTGCATTAGGTAAAATGGTAATAAAGTTAAGAATCTCATCTGTAGCCCGTTACATATATAAAGTTATGACTTTTTTCTTTCCATTAAATGATTATCTGAACTGTAATATGAAACTCAATATCTATATTGAAATTTAAAAATGCAGATGTGATTCTTACTATTGCTACTGTTTCACCCAATGGCAGTATACAATCTATACCACTGAAACATACATTAATTGTCTGAAGAGTACATAAGGATTGTTTGCTTTACTGTGTGTAATGAATTGTAATGAGTATGCAAGACGCAGTTTTAACATATTGAGAAATCGAAAAAATTCAGGACTTGTGTCCATTTTTTGGGACTATTCACAATTTTGTTGGGACTAGTCACTTTTGACAGGGTGACTAGTCCCAGACTAGTGGCTAAAAAAAATATTTGTACAGCCCTGTGTACATCAAAAGAATGTCAAACTAAAACTAGAAATTGTTATTGGACAAAAACGTATGGCTCCCCCACTCGCCCGAACAGACATAATTGACGACTCTAGGTCCAACCGTTCTCATTGATCTGAGATCGTTTTGATATTTAATATCCCTGTGACTGTATCTACAACCTGTATCAGTAATATTTATTGGTCAACCATCCTTCCAAGTTTGAGGATCCTAGGTCCAACCATTCTCTAGTTATTGATTGGACATTGTTTTGTTATTGATCGGGGATCGTTTTGATATCAATAAGGGTCATGTTCTGGTCATGACCAACCATCCTTCCAAGTATGAGGACCCTAAGTCCAACCATTCTCTAGTTATTGATCGGACATCGTTTTGATAGCCAATGTCATCGCTAGCTTGACCTTTGACCTAGTGAATCCAAAATCAAAAGGGGTCATCTGCTGGTCATGACCAACCATCCTTACAAGTTTGAGAACCCTAGGTCCAACCATTCTCTAGTTATTGATCAGACATCGTTTGATAGTCAATGTCACCGCGATCTTGACCTTTGACCTAGTGAACATCGATTTGATAGTCAATGTCACCATATGTTGACCTTTACCTAGTGACCCCAAAATCAATAGGGGTCATCTACTGGTCATGACCAACCATCGTTCCAAGGTTGAGGACCCTAGGTCTAACCATTGTGTAGTTATTAATCGGATATCGTTTTGATAGTCAATGTCACTGCGACCTTGACCTTAAACCTAGTGACCCTAAAATCAATAGGGGTCATCTACTGGTCATGACCAACCATCCTTCCAAGTTTGAGGACCCTAGGTCCAACCATTGTGTAGTTATTGATCGGATATAGTTTTGATAGTCAATGTCACCACGACCTTGACCTTTGACCAAGTGACCCCAAAATCAATAGGGGTCATCTACTGGTCATGACCAACCATCCTTTCAAGCCTGAAGACCCTAGGTCAAACCATTCTCTAGTTATTAATCGGAATCTTTTTGATAGTCAATGTCACCGCGACCTTGACCTTTGACCTAGTGACCCCAAAATCAATAGGGGTCATCTAATAGTCATGATCAACCACCTTGTAAATTTGAGGACAATAGGTCCAACCATTCTCTAGTTATAGATCGGACATCGTTTGTGACACAGACAGACAGACAGCACAAAATCAATATGGCTCCCCTCCACACTTCATACTGATGCTTCTCACAATGTTTGGGGTATGACAGAGGTCATAGTGACCTTATTTTGGTATGCGACCTACCGTTTTCCCAAGATGTATCAACATACCAAGTTTGGTATTTCTAAGTGTTATTGTATTGAAAATATGGTCCGACAAGCATTTTCTATGACAGAGGTCACAGGTCAAGGTCACAATTACCTTATTCTGGTACGTGACACATCACCATCCCAAGATGTATCTAAATACCAAGTTTGCTATCTCTAAGACTTAGTGTTATAGTATCGAAAATATGGTCTGGACAAGCATTTTCTATGACAGAGGTCACAGGTCAAGGTCACAGTGGCCTTATTTTGGTATGCGACACACAGCTATCCCAAGATGTATCCACATACCAAGTTTGGTATCTCTAAGTGTTATAGTATTGAAAATACGGTGCAGACAAGAGGTGAAAGTGTCTGTGGATGTTCTACCGTCTAAATGTGCAGGGGACTGTAACACATTTCCAACATTCATTCAACCGGCACATGGCAATGTTATAGGTCACTAGTCGTTGAATGCCAGCCAGGGTAGCAGGAGAACTAGTCTGTACAAAGTAAGTGTATTACAGGGTTCCCACAGTTTTAAAAAACAAAATTCAAGGTCTTTTCCAGGTTTTCCCACTGTTTTCAAGGACAATTTATAAATACCAGTGTTTGTCCGACACCGTTGTTGCAAAAACGTTAAATTGTTTGCAGTACTAATATGTGACACCACACAAGATGTTAGTTTATTGTTTTTGACAAGTATTGACTTTAACCCGCTGTTTTTAGGCTGTTCTCCATCCTATGAAGGAAATTTAGTGTTGACATTTAACTTGTTCTCAGACGACATGCTTTATCGATTCAAATGATTAGACGCTTGCATATACGACGGAACATTGTGAGTTTTATTTGAAAATACTCGGCTAAAATCGTCAACATATTTTATGAGTCAACCGGTGAGGTAACGAATTTGTACGACAGCGATCGAAAACAAAAGTACAATTTGGAGTTCATATTTCATTGATCAGAGCATTAACACATCTATACGACTGTTCACGAATACCAATGGTTATTTTTAATGGGCTTACTAGGCCATTCGCCAAATCACCATAGGGGATAAGTAACCTGAACTGGCGAATGAAAACCGTAAGAAATACACACCAAATTCGCCAGACATCGGCGGTCTGGCGAATCCAAATTTCCGACCGATTTTGTCTAAAAGACCTCGGAAAATCCCGAATTCCAATTCACAAAGTCTTTCACTGTTTATAAGCCACTATCCCGCTGAGTGTTTTAGCTAATTAGTGACAATCAATTTAGATCGATAAACTAATTATGTCAGCGTTTAGTGAAAACCAGCGTTTATTGAAAACCAAATTGTCGGTGCGATAAGACTCCGTCCAGTGTTACGCCTCTTGCTGCCAATCAACTGGTTTGTGTCCCCGCGCTCAACGTTATCTGTCATATAAAGTTGTGACATTTTTCACAGATTTTAACTGCGTGATCGAACCGGGTAAAACATCAAATAATGTGGCGCCCTCTAGCGGCCAAAATGGCTGATCAAAACAGAAAATTTGAAAATGTTTGCTTATGAATTAGCCAGAGATACTCGGCCCGTCTGTGTTTTTGAACTTTACAATCACTGGTAAGTGTTAAAGGAACACATGGCAATCTAGAGTTTTCAAAAACTAGCAGCGCCCCGTTAGTTTTTATCATTAATGTTAATTATAAGAATTGTATTAAGCCATTTGTTTTTGCATATTATTATTTTTTATCTTATTGCACCAGTAATATATTAAAAAACTTATAGTATAATAAGACGAAATAGTGAATACTTAAAATTTGATTTATTTAAATGTAACCAGGGTAAAAGTAAAAATGATACTGGATATATAAATTGTGACACCCATATCAATTACTGCAAGATTGCCATGTGTCCCTTTTAAGTGCCTACTAATTAATTGTACACAGTTGTATTTCATATACTGGAAATTGAAGTTGTATTTGTTTATTATACTGAAAACCACATTTTGCAATATATATACAAAATCTACGCTTGTGGGGAAGCAACGCGCCATTGCAGGTGACAACATGCGGTATGATCGCGGGGATTTGTGACTTCCATTGAGAAACGGCCGTGGCGATGGCAGACTGCATGTGGATTTGGATGGGAAATTATCGCAAAACTGGACAAATATAACCAAGGGTATGGTGTAGTAGGAAAGGAAAGCAGTTGCTAAACCACATCATGACCGTCAGTGTGACCTTCAACTGTTATTTCTGTAAGGACATGAGACAGTTCTTCACTGTATTGTAGCGCTGATGGAGTAATATGACAGGACATAGAAGTTAAAGTCAGCTTCTTCTTTTGAGACGGACCAACAGAACGCTGACAAACTAATCCCATGTATCATAATAACCTTTGGGAATGTGGCACATAAGTGACAGACAACACCATTGGTACTACCAAGTGGAGTCATTTACAGCAACAGGTACTTATACAAAACTGCAACCAACACAATCAAAGATAACGTTGCAGCCTCTGTGATTACATTTGACACTTACATTTTGTGGTTGGCTTGTGTCCCTTACATGTGTCGAATCACAGCTATGCCGGTTTCCGTAAAAGGCAATGTAGCGGGAACCTGTCAGACTGAAATGAAAGCAGGATAGGTATGAACGTTGGCGTACATTGAATTGAATTGGGGTTTTAAGGCGAACCAACACATGAAAAGGTTATATGGCGCCTAAAAGGCATGAACATGCCAGGCTCATCTTCCATGTACATCGAGATAAAATATGGAAAATGGGCCTAGAACCTTCTCACCCTGAACTGCAGAGTTGCTGCAAATTCTATCGTAGAAACTCCATTTACGCTGGAGCCACGTTATTGTTTTTCTGCCACTGCTCTTTTGATGCGAGCGAGATAGCACCTGAAACAATGCAGGGATCATGATGAAGACCTTTAATGAACATGAACAAAAAATGATAAAATGAACATGAATTTGGGGGGATTCTACCCCTCTGCCTACTCCTCCAAAGGGATCTGCAGTGGCCGTATTCTTTGCCCCGTGACCAAACGGGGCCCCCGGCAACCACACGAGGCCGTACATTGAACTCTGTGAATGTTTCGGTTTCACATATATGTCACGGACGGCTTCAGTCGGTAGAGTTACCGTACTATTCTTTTTGTACTATATGTGGCAACATGTTGTGGTGGTCGGTGGTTCAATTCTGTTTGGGACACTGAAACACTGTAACAATATGTATATCTTAGATATATATATATATTTTATTCACAAATAAATACTCTTGACCACACTGGTCAACGTGTAGATGGCGAATGCCCATCATTATATTATAAATACACAAATGGTGAACACATAGCAAACATTGATGGAATGAAGGAATGAGTTGTAAAATACATGGTTATTAACTTATTCATAAGTATCTTTTAAACTAATACAATATTGCAGAGTACAAACTAAAACATAAATGTGACACTAACCTGAAACAATATGTATATATCTTAGATATATATATATTTTTATTCACAAATAAATACTCTTGACCACACTGGTCAACGTGTAGATGGCGAATGCAACGCACCGTTGCATTCATCAATCAACATTGCATAGTGTAGCCAAGGGTCACAGGTTAGTAATTGGTCTTAGTGAGTGTTAACTGTACTTTGATAATAAGGCTATTGGAAAAGCAAACTGATTTAAGGTTTATATAAGGCATATTGGAAGTAATTTATGGGGTTTCAACATATTGATATACACGTGCTGTTTCACATTTAGATTAAGGAATACAATAAAAACAACACCCATCTCTTTTATTTGCGGAACCAAAACGATAACAATCTCGGTCCTACGACATATACAGAAACGTGTTTGTTGGAGATAGCTGCTTGAGCTTGCATTCTTTGCAGTGCCTGGCTGCGGTAGCATGCAAAATGTAACACATGCAGACTTTCAGCACAGGATACACACAAACGTTGACACCTGCCGCTGACATACACATGTAAGTTCTATATCATGTGTGCAACAACCCAGCTGAACTGAAACACACAACCCCTGGAATGTCCTATGCAAATTCATTTCAGCACACGACCTTAAGCGAACGTTATATTTTACTATGATGTCGTCATGATGAGTATGTGCTGTACATCTCATGAACAAAACTAAGGAAATGCCTAGTATGTAGCCAACGTTGTTTCTACCAAATATCAAGTAATATTTTTACCCATATCATCACCTTCAGAGTGTGACTCACCTGTACATTTGGGTATGATGAAGATGATGTCGCCATGATGAGTATGTCAAGCATGGGGATAGATATAGTAAGGCCCTGTACATGATGGTAAGGCCATGTCAACATTGTGGTAATCAGAATGTACTGCGAGTTTGATAAAGGGCTAACAAACGTGAGTGACAGATCTTCCACAACAAACATGAGTGACAGATCAAACCCTACTTACTCGACGCATGCGCACTCGCATACAACTAACAAAACAAACAATTATCTTCACAGGCGCCCCAACCTTTCCACAGGGGTCCGGCTCATGTGCTTTGTCGCTAAATACCAGTTGAAATCGAACAAAAGTGTCCTACATGAGTTGGGAAGACATCTGAGTCCAGCAGCAATATCATAGAATAGAACATTATACAAGGGTAATCACTTGGCATACAGGAAATTCTCACTAAGTTCAGTATATGTACAATATTGTTTTAATTAAAAGAGCAAATCATTTAACTCTACATGCCTTCTATACCCAAATGTTCAAGGTGTCCAACATTGGTTTATATTTTAATATCGCTCAATATAGTACTGAGAAATCGTCAACGAAACGTTGAAAAACTGGTCAAATTTTTTAGTCGGAAGACCCCGTGCCTAAACGCAGTCACTCTGTAAACAACAACTCTAATGGCTGTTGCGTACGAAACTAGACCACGGATCATTTAGTCGTCACCGCAGATAATGAATGCTAATTGTTTCCATACCAGTTAATTCAATATAAGCTACATTTTCTATTTTGTTTACAACCGTCAAATTTTGTTTCAATTGGCAGCCATATTGATCTGGTACCCGTCCCGTACTGCGCTCGCTATTCTCTCTTCGAGCGCAGTAGGGTAAGGATACCAGTATGTATTTTTTTTTTCATTGTCATTGAAAACCAAGTAGAACAGTTTATTGAAAACATATTTAAGGGGGGTAGTAGAGAAACAGGTGGGGAGGGGGTAGTAGAGAGGGGGAGGGGGTAGTAGAGGGGGAGGGGGTGGGGTAGGGTACGCGCCGTCTGCCTGTGGACAGGAGTCGAGAGCTCTCGATAGCGCTTGAGACAAAAATACATTTAACCAATACATCATCTCCAAACTCACAACATATACACGTACCTACCTTTCGTCGCGAACTTTTGGACAAACGTTACTCTCCAGCTCTAATGCATTTAGTTTAATATCCGCTATGGAAATGCCAACGATTATCAACTGTGCTGCAATAAAAATGGCGTCCGCAAAATGTCTCTAAAATTGTCTGCGCATGCGATGTAAACGTGACGTAGACATTAACACCAGTTTTATAAGTACATATTAGTATTTATCCAAGAGATAGCAACTTATGTAATACCAAATTCAACGTCCCGTTCATGAATCTTTATCCACTACTGTCTTTCCGTACTAGAAAAGATCGGACAGGGAAAGTAGCATTCAAGGAGGACAGTCAACCACAAAACACAGAAACAAACACGCAAACAGACAAACAAGAAGGCAAAAACAATAATAAATGCAAACGACATCACAAACACAAAAGGGTTGACAATAGGGCTACCGCCTTGGAACGGTCAGTGGCAAAGTAGGCCACTGGGGGTTTAAACCGGTTCTAGGATGCACCAAACCTCACACTTAACCTATTGTCATCCCATTAAAACAGGACAGTGTAAATAAAGAAATCCCCGCCATGATCTAATCTCTAACCAACAAGGCAGCATCAATAGGCAGTATAAGTAAAACACAAATATGCTCGTGTAAATATAATATAAAAAACAATAGCCTAGAAAGCCACAATGAAGGTACTCACTGACTTGGCAGAAGCCAGAGCAGTAAGAGAATAAACCATTAAGGGCACGACAAGAAATATCATGCATTATTATGTATATATAATATATAAAAAGCATATAAAAGCCACCAATCAAGTACTCAATGACTTGGCAGAAACCAGAGCAAGAAGAGAACAAACCATTAAGGGTATTAAGGAAAGCTATTTACAAGTATCTTAAATACCCGACTGACTACTTGGGCAGAAGAGTAGTATGTATATGCAGAAGTTAGATCCTGCATGACAAGGATAAGGACAATACACAACAACAAGAGTGAGAAACTCAGCTATATGCAATAAGTCCCACTGGATAACTTAATGGGGGTACATCAGGCTTTTTTGGAGGGGTCTAGGTGTCAGACTTAAAATTGACGAATAATAAAAATAATTTCTATTCGACATGGTCTAAATATAATGAATGAGCCTAACATGGCCCCTTTTTACTAAAAAAAAAAGAAAAAGAAAAAAGAAGAAGACGCATTCTGCCAACGTCCTACGTCCTATATATCCTACCCGAGATTACACACAAGGGTTAAGATGACCATTTGAAGCCCATTTGCTTTCAACATATATGGTGAATTCAAATTTTAGATCTGAAAATCACGGTTCTAAAACAATATTTTGATTGATACTATATTTTGATAATGTATTGGAACATTTAACACAAAATGTTTTCTGGAAAAAGCCTGATGTACCTCCTGTAACGCTTATTTCCAAAATTAGTTGATGACATTTTATATGGATAAATATTATTTATCACACTCTGAGAAGATTCACAATTGATATGGGATCAAATCAAATATTGTTATTACAATATGTGTTAAAAATAATGTATTACCAGTTTCTTTTGGAATTAAAACAAGAGGTCAATGACCTTGAAGCTCTACTGATTGATTTTGATTTCAGGAAGTAGTCGCTACAGACTTGTTTTTTGAAAATCTATTTTTAACCGTGGCGGCCATCTTGAATTTCAGGCCGACCTGAAATTTTGCTTAGATCAATAAGACATTAAGAGCAACATTCCTGTAAAGTTTCATGAAAATCCGTCAGGTAGTTTCAAAGAAGTAGTCGCTACAAGTTTTCATTATATAACTCTATGTAAACAAAGCAGCCATGTTTAAGGTCAAATCAAAACGATTTTCAACAAGGACCAACATCATGTCATACTGATCATTTTAGAAAAAGTCCCATATCAATATCTCTTATTGTTTTGAAGAAGTAGTCGCTACAAATTTATTTATTTTAAATCTATTTTTAGCTGTGGCGGCCATCTTGAATTTGCGGCCGACCTGAAATTTTTCTAGGATCAACTAGACATCAAGAGCAACATTCCTGTGAAGTTTCATGACAATCCGTCAAGTAGTTTCAGAGGAGTAGTCGCTACAAGTTTTTACTATATAACTCTATGTAACCAAAGATGGCCACTGGCAGCCATGTTTAACGTCGAATCAAAATAATTTTCCACAAGGATCTACATCATGTCATGCTGATCATTTTAGAAAAAGTCCCATATCAATATCACTTATAGTTTTCAAGAAGTAGTCGCTACAAACTTATTTTTTAAAAATCTATTTTTAGCTGTGACGGCCATCTTGAATTTCCGGCCGACCTGAAATTTTGATAGGATCAATTAGACATCAAGAGCAACATTCCTGTAAAGTTTCATGACAATCCGCCAAGTAGTTTCAAAAAGTAGTCGCTACAAGTTTTTACTATATAACTCTATGTAAACAAAGATGGCCGCTGGCAGCCATGTTTAACGTTGAATCAAAACGATTTTTGACTAGGATCAACATCATGTCATGCTGATCATTTTAGAAAAAGTCCCATATCAATATCACTTATAGTTTTCAAGAAGAAGTCGCTACAAACTTGTATTTTAAAACTCTATTTTTAGCTTTGGCGGCCATCTTGGATTTCACATCAACATGAATTTTTGCTAGGATCAACTAGACTTTATGGGCAACATTTCTGTAAAGTTTCATGAATATCCATCCAGTAGTTTCAGCTGTGAAGTCGCTACAAATAAAAGTTTACGGACAGACGGACGGACGGACGGACGGACGACGGACGCCGCACCACGGCATAAGCTCTGCTGATCTCTGATCAGTAGAGCTAAAAAGTAATATAGGACATCCCATAGTTTTCTTTATCAGAAAAGGAATCATTTATTAAATAACACTATTAAAAAAAGAAATAAAAAAAGATGCTGTTTGTATGTTTTCAAAATAATGTTAATTTTTAATTTACTTTTTTGTGGTAAAAATTATACTTTCTTTACCAAAATGTTTATACAATATTAAAGTTATACCTTTGACAAAATACATGTGTTAAAGCAAAGCATACTACAATATAAAACAAAAAAAGTATTTAACATTTTCTCTGACATTTTTATAAAATATATTCCATTTTTCAGCGATTTTTGTAAAATTGTGATGATTTTGCCCCAAAAGTAGGGCATACGCTGTGTATCTCAGTATACCCAGGTGATTAATTATCTATGGGTATCAACAATGTCTAAAAACAGAATGTGCGACACCAAATGCTATCGTTGAGCCAAAATTTGAGCTCCAGCTGAAGGCATTATAGCAATAATTACACACAACTCATCTGCATTGAATATTTTTCTCGGATAAGTTTGCAAACACTTTCTGTTTGAATGGTGTCTAATATAAATATATGTTGTCTGACAAGTTTTATTAAAATAACTATTTTAGAATTTACTTAAAAATTCTGGAGTTGATGAAAAGCACGCAATAGCTTCATTTGAATGCCAACTAAATGTACATGAACGTAATAGTTATGACATTTAGGATAGTAAAACGTTAAGTCACTTTATTGCTCGTACTATAGCGATGGGAAAATTATGCAGCTATAATAATGATTTGCATTTTTCGGCATTTGCGGTTTTAAACGCTTGTAGTGCAAATTTAACCATAAGTTTTAACGCGCTTTAATTTGCCATTAAATTCTGGCAGTAAAAAATACATAAACGCCTAAAATGGCGAATATATTTTTAAATGTGAACATCCCTAAAGTTTGTGTCTGTTAAATAATTCAAAGAAATATCGTCGTCCTTAATATATCAAGACATAACAGGCCTTAGAAACTAAACATTAGGCTGCTTATACTAGTCGAAAGGTCCACTTATAGAAAAACACTCATGTGATCATATATCTACTGAAATAAACTGATGGTTCTAGAAGGTCATATTTTCATAACAATTGAATTATTAGTATATTGTAAATAACCATTGACAATGGGCCAGAGAGACTTTGAAACTTCCTAAATTGCAAAAAGAACGTCTCTTAGATTGCAAACTACTATAACTGAAATAAGTGTTTGTGTGGAGTACGTAATTCAATTGTTCATTTTCATCTCTTTCTATTGTACTCGGAGCGGACTTATAATGCAATTACGGCAGCGGCATCTAGGATGATGTATCATATATGTTTTAACCTTTAACCCGCTACATATATATATATAATGGACTGTTCTTTCTTTTAATTAAGACCATTCCACGTATGTGACAATGAGTTACTCGCAGGCTGATCTGGGTTTACAATGGACACAAAGGCTATTATAGTTGTTCTTAGCGTGTTAAGGGTAAATCCCAGTTGCAGGTTTTCAAGCAAATTAACATAAATTTTAATATATTGCTTGCTATTTGTGAGTATCTGAAACATTAATCTAGTGTTATTACAGTATAATCCTTAGGTAAATTTAAACATACACATGCCTTGTTTCATGTGACCCTGCCCTATGAATACGTTGATGTATTTATTCCGGACTATTAGGCAAACATTCAGGGAAATACCAAAACCCGTAAAACAACCTTTTTGTTTTTAAAGATAAAACCCTTCCCAGAATGGTAATTTCAGAAGACATTTCCCATACATTTGTTAAATTATCAACATAGTGAATTGTAAATGCTGAAAAAAGAAAATAGGCTTATTTCACTACCTCTCATGAACAGTCTCAATCAAACCGAGACTGCAATATTTCGTATGTGTCGTGCTCGGCCGTTTCCAAAGGTCCATTATCATACTCTTTTTTTATAGTCCTAAAGAGGACCTGACTAAAGCCGTATACATGCTATGTTTATGATAGCTGTAGGAATAATAGCTCTTATGGCCTTATTTATATACCTATTATAGAGCTATGAATCCTTTGACTCGAAAAGTCGGTAGAGTATGCGCGACCACTCAATTCGCATTTTCTGCGAAGTTTTTAAAGATATTATGCAAGGCCTGCCTACTTTTTCTCTTAGTTTTTGGTTCATTGCGGAGAAACGGCGCCATGGGGTTGACTTGATTTTTATGTCTTTTTTAATATAATGTTGTTCGAACCTGTTATTACATGTTGAGACTATAGCTTATGCTTAAAATAGAAATCTGATCAATAACAGCCGATTTTTTAAGCATACGTACACCGTTTCTAAACCTACTGACGACGCGGTATAAATATAACTTAAATATTTTGAGAATCCAAACTCTATAAACACATATAAACGGATTTAACCAGGCAGGCCAAACCCGAAAACTGGTTACCAACTCATAATTCCTTTTACGCATATTCAATCACGGATACTTTAAGAACCTCTGAATAAACTTATACTTTCAATTGGCACATATATATTATTGTATGACCTGAACATCTGGATGGAGTTTCAATAAACGGATTTGAAGTATAATATTGCAATTATTTGGGTGGTTAGTTTCTGTAAGTGAATACTTTGAAAGTGATGCCGAAAACGGAATATTTTAATAACTAAAATTATCGTTTGTCTAAATGGTTTGGCAAATAGTATACTACTGTAAATGTTTATAACGATTGGATACGTGTTACATGCATTTAGAAGAGAAAAGGGCCATCTATGTTTAGGTAAGAAAGAAAACTATTACGTGCTGTC